>JABXWE010002005.1:0-46462 GCA_014611495.1 Limonius californicus | reverse complement strand
AAGTGACACCAACTTTCTTATTTAAAATACACCTATATATTTCAACGGATTTGTATAAATACCAATAAACCAGTAAACCCAAATTTGACGTATTTATCATGAAGATTTACAGAAATATTTACAAAAATTAGAAAAGTAATGCAATACAAAATAACAGTTTAGATTGTAACTTAATAAGTTTCTTAAGTGATTAATACTAGTCGGATTTCCTGGCGAATCCGATGTTCCAGATTATTCGGTTTATTAGAGTACGGTTTGTATTTTAAAAAATCTCACAAATAAGATATAGCGGTGTTATATCAAGTGACCTAGGTAGCCGCTAAGCAGGTCCTCTTCTGCCGATCCACCTGTTTGGGAAAGTGACAGACATCTAAAAACTGTTGAACGACTAACGCATAATCCGGAGGTACTTCATCCCGGCGGAAAAAATATTTGAGATATATATATATATATATATATATATATTGCTGTGTTACAAGATGCTCTAATTGAGATATCTTTACCTATTGCTAAATCTAGTAAAGCTATACTAAGCTACCCCATAAGAAAATAAGTTGTTTAACTACATTTAAATCGAACATGAGGTAACTGAATGTTTCCGATCTTGAAACTTGGTTCGTTAAAGCTGTATAACTTGGTTTCCTCACGGTAGAGCTAATTGTTTTTGGTTATAGTCATCTTCAGAAAACCATAGAGGATACTTTTCAACTTTATCTGTGCTGTGGTTTAACAAAGTAAAAATGTAATGAATTTGACTGCTTTATACTAAAATGTAAATTTATGAATTTAATTCTTCTCTATTGAGATAAATATGTTTATAATAATGTCCTCATGTATGTAAGGAAGGTTTGTGTTAATATTGATTAACATTAAAGTTGTTTTCAATAATTTATGTATAATTAATGTAAATTTAATTGTCAATTTCCTTATGCTTTATTAGAAACATGCCTTGTGAGATATCGAAATTGTTGAAATTTTGTAAGGAATGTTTTACTAATTTTCTTTTTTTGTGTAAATTTAGTGATAAGAAAGTTTTTGTATTTCTTCAATATTTGTAATTAATTTGGTCAATATAAAGCTTCATTTTGATTGGTCAAGGCCTCAGGGTTTCCAAAAAAAATTGATGGTGTTGACTGGTTGCCAGGCAACCTTTGAAAAATACAACAAGTTTTGTTTTGAAAACAATTTAGTTGCGATAAAACCCCCGAGGCAAGACCACGCTTAATTTGCAACTCCGCTTAATTTTGTAATTTGTGTAAAGAATATGTTTATCTAAATGTAAATAATAGTTATTTTTATAACAAGTGCCGAAAACAATTCATTACATACAAGTGCAGATTTTGGAAATCTGCACGTGTATATGGAATTGTTTTCGTTACGTGATATAAACAACATTTTACCTACAACTGTTCACTGAAAAAATTATAATAATGCGATTAAAATTTATAAAAAATTGATACCATCCCGCCAAGTCGTCATTTGACGACGTTGCTAAGCGCGTTGCTAAGGTTTGTTGATTGCTTCATGTTGAAACAGAGGAAGTTACCGTTAACACGGTATCTAATAAGAAAATTTTGAGTTCGAGTTGTATTAACATTAATAACTGTACTAATTGTGTAATACACATTCATAAACAATAAAAATAATCCATTTCTATGTTACTTAGGTATTTCTTTATCAAAGTCAATTTGACATTTCTGTAATTCAATTTGACATTTCTGTAAACAAAAAACACATGTGTTTTTTGGAAACCTCAAAAGCACAAGTGCATTAAACGTCTCCTTCCCAACCGTTGTCAAGGCTATTTTAGTTACGCAATAATAATGAAATCAAACAGTTGTAGGTAAAAGTTTTAAAGGTTATCTACGCGTTTAAAGTGTTTACGGACATGAAATTGTGAAAATCTTCGAAAAATTACAATTTTATATGAGCGTCGGTTGTGTAGGAGGTGATCTACAATTTGATATAAGAAGTTTGACACAAATATATATGTTAATTGTAAACACATTATAACCTACAAGAAATAATAAGAATTTAATTAAATATCCATAAAGAAATAAAAATGAAGATCTTCGAAATATTAAAATGCAAGAATAAAAACAATTAATTAAAACAAGAAACTTACGATAAGAAATTTAATCGAGAGGTAATTGAGGTTAGAATGTTAAACTGCCTCATACGAATCTAATGAACAATAACTGGTGTATTACCATGGGAAAGTGGAATGAAAAGCTTAATCTACTTACGGTTTGCTGGAATTTAGATGCTACAAACAACAAATTAACGTCACTTATTTGGAACAAGAAAGAAGCTTGGAGGACGTGTTTGTTGCTGTGAGATGTGCGAAGTTTATCATCACGTATTTAAAGAACTGTACCCGTCAATGCTGCAGATTTGAAAATTCCGGACAGAGGTGCATTCCACCCAGTTTGAGCTCAACGAATATGAGGTAAATTTTCCTAACAAAGGAAAAATTATAAACAACTTGAAAGAGTAATAAAATTATAATTGTGGTTTTATTATATTAATTTTGAATGATAAACTTGAATTGTATTATGTGTTACAAAAGATAATTTGAAATTAAATAGTTTTGGTAACTAAAATTTTAACCCGATAACCATCTTGATTTTTCCCTATATTTTCTTTATGTGGGTACTTGTTGTGTTTACCAGCTACATGAGTTCATACAGTACGACCAATGATAACAGCGACCCTGAGATCTACAAAATAAGGTTTGTGAAATATATTTAATTTTGTGTTGGTTAAACAATTTATGAATTTGTTTATTGTTGATCTGGAGAAGGATATCTTGATTAAAACTTTGATATTCGATTTAATGAAATAAAGCAGATAAAGCAGGAATGACATGTAACTGAAGAAACTCCATGTAGCGTTCTCCGTTAAGTGTTGCTTCTAAAAATATAGAAATTTGTTACTTACGATTGTCGCTCATACATTAATTTTCGCAGGACGTTGAGCGTGCATCCAGTGTAGCCCAGCATCTACAATTTTGCCTATTGAGGGTACCATTTATACAGAACGTTACCTCCTCCAGGAAAACTATTTTCTGAATGAAATTTACAGTTTTATTACACATTCCGATTATTTGCTCGCAGAATTCGACCCTACGGTCAAAGTCGCCTTCTATCAATTCATGACCAAAGCTGGGTTTATATGGGTGATATTTAGCTGCTCAAACTATCTTTGAAACTGTACCTGTTTCCAAATCATAATTCCTTGAAATTTGTCTAACTGTCACATGAGAATCTACTTCAGTTTCTATTAGGATGTTTACCTTAACATCTTGAGGTATCTGGGCTGGTTTATCTTTAGGTAAATGTCTACCCTGGTCAAACTCTCTGCACTTTTTTTCTATTTTACTTACAGTAGATTGACTAATTGCCACCGATCAGGGTGAGTTTCATACAATAAATTGCAGGCTTGTTTTTGAGTTCCAATTCGATCTCCAAAAACCAATCATCATGAGTATTTGTATTCGTTCTCTTTCTGCTACACCCATCTTGATTATTGATGGAATAACATGTATGTGATTAATTCCTAAAAACTGCAATTATTAGCTGTCACCAGTAATTCTGGGAAAGTCATTATATACCAAATATCACTAAGTAAAATTGCATTGTATGTACAGAGTACAATCGTCAGAAGCCATTAATTATCAAATTACATTTTGATAAATATTTCTGTAAAATTACCTGATAAATATACCAAATTTAGGTTTACTAAAAATATTTGTTGATTATCTACTCAAATCAGTTAAAATATACAGGGTGTTGCATTTGAAACAGGAAAGTTGGTGTCACTTCCAGGAAAATTGGAAGTGCTATTAAATTGACATATGGGACAAACAAATGGCAATTAAAAAATCTAAATTGACTTGTCCGAGCGTTTTTCAGCAGAAACAGTTGCTTTTCATTTATTCAATTTATTCCCTTCATCATGAACTCACTGTATACCTCTGATTAGCAATAATTGACGATTAAAGTGAGAATTGAGGTGTTCTACGAAAAGGAATGGATTGATGTACATAATACATCTACGATTATCACTACTCGTAATTGACCCTATATGTGAAATATTTAGTATTGGTCTTCAGTTTTGAAATTCCAAGACTCTTTTCTTGAAAAATTAAACACGCTTTTACATTATTTTCAATTAAATATATTATTTGAATATTTACTTCATTCTATCACAAAGAAACAGAGAAACACACTGTAATAGGAAGCCTGTAAACTGATCTGCAATGTGGTAATACCGACATGGGTGCACCGACAATTATAGCACGAACTTCTGACTAATAATTAATTATAACAGCACTGACGGCTTTACACAGGGTATATTTATTACACGCTAGTTAACTACTGCACTTTGTGTGCTTGCACTAGCCAAGCATATAATCCCGAATAGCGGCCATGATTAGATAAACACTTGCCCTAAACATATTACGGTAAAGTAAGATAACTTTTTCGCTATACAACACGCAAATGGCGAGGGAATATTACACAATACTTGTCCGAATTTAGGGAAACTGTGTAGGCCAAAAATATTTATTCAAAAATTTTGAGAAATAAGTACAGTTTAGATAAACAAATTTTTAAGTAGTTTTTCACAGTTCCTACACAATACATAGTAACAACTTAATAGGAATATTTTAAAAATATTAAACTAAATTTAAACCTATAGCATCAATGTATGAAGCAATAAACAAATTATTTAGGTTTGCTGACAGTTGCAGAGGAGAAAGAGGAATTCAATTCAGCCCAGAAAGGATTAGAAAATCCACGGTTACCAAATAAGCTATAACGAGGGCAGCCCTTTAAGTTTTTAAAAAAAGGTGAATAAGCCTTTAAGATTTATACACTTTTGCATACGTTCAAACCAATTCTCGAAACATTTTTTCCACTCTGAAGTTGGTATCTCAAAGACATGGTTTTTGAAGGCTTCCTCAGATTCTTCAGGTGATGAAAATCGCTCTCCACGCATTTTGTGTTTGACATTCGGGAACACAAAGAAGTCGTTAGGCGATAAATCAGGTGAATACTGGCACTGAGATGTTTTTCTCCTTCAAATAATCAATTGTTTGACGTGCTGTGTGAGAGCTGGCATTGTCATGATGAAGAATGATGTTACGTTTTCGGTTGTTTTTCCTGATTTCGTCGATAACTTATTGCAAACAAATTGTTGTATACCATTTAGCGTTAGCTGTTCTTCAATGTTCTAACGGAATGGTTGCGACATGTCCAGTGCAACCGAAGAAACAAGCGATTATTTTCTTGGAAGTGCTTCGTGAACGAACAACTTTTGTGGGATTCGGTTCATCTTGGAACACCCAAACAGTGAATTGTTGCTTAGTTTCCGGTTAATACGAATGTATCCAAGTTTCGTCACCTGTTACGATGTTGTATACGGATTTTGCAGTTCCTCGGTGGAATTTTTTGAGCATTTCTTTAAATCGATTAACACGAGCCGCTTTTTGAGTTTCGGTCAAATAATGCAGAACCCATCGGAAACAGATCTTTTTCACAGCTAAATGTTCATGCAAAATCGAATGTACTGCAGAATTCGATATGCTTAAGGATGCCTCTATCTCACTGTAAGTCACACGCCGATCTTCTTCAATCATGTTGCGCACAGCATCGATGTTTTTTGAAACAACAGCCGAACTACTCGGTCAATTTCTAAGCTGCCACAAAAATAAATTTAAAATTTTACAAAAATAGTAATGACACATCTCCATAGTGCTACCTAGTGCTCGTTTGTAAAAACTTAAAAGGCTGCCCTCGTAACTAATATGTTATAAGTACCTTGGAATGTTGGTTGGATATTTGTTGTACTTTTTTACTAAAATGTATTAAGATTTATCAGAATACAGAAAAGAAAAATAGGCATATGCTATGCAAAACGGAAAATCAATCACTAGTAGTCTTTATTAATTTAAGAAAATGGAAGAAACTGAAAAAGCTTAACTATCCCTAAAAATTAGTAGGCGTTGGTTCTTATTATTCTGTATTTTATTACTACTAATGAGCACTTCAATTTTAATTAACGTGGATTGCTTTATCCAATATGAGGATATAAATTAAGTATCATAACTTCATAGAAGATGTCATAAAATAATTGCGAGATTAAATTAACTGTAGCTTCTATTACGCCTACAGATTTTACATAAGTAACTTTTATTTCTGTAGATAATTTGATTTTGTTTCATAACATAAATCCAGCATTAGTATTTTTATATAACAATGCTCTCTCAAAAACCATATTATTCCATATTCATATCATATTATTAGCAACGTGTCCCTCAGTAAAACAATAAGTAATTTTTCTTCTTGTTTTAGCCCTGTATGCCTTTGATGTCATCTCCTATCTCATTACGCGACGTATATTCTTATGGGTTTGCTATTTTTAATCGGATTTTGGCTTCCCCGCAGAATCCTTGAGACTGAACGGTGCGGAATTGTGGGCAAGCCCTACCCATCTGGGGTACTTTTGGTTTTCTGTTCGACGTTATCATTCTGGTAAGAGAGGAGGGGGGAGTTGTTGGCAGTGAAACGGCAGGTTGACATGGGGTTGGCGAGTTAGTGGTAACTTATCCGACTAAGCGTATGTGCGCTACCTCTGCTTTTCATATACACCGAAGAAGGTGGCGCAGTGGTAGAGCGTTTACCTTTCATTCTAGAGGTCTTGGGGTCGAACCCCCGGGCCATCTGTCCTGGCTCAGGTTTCGTAGTTTTCCTGGGTTATATAGTTAAATTCTGGGACAGTATCATCCATGAAATTCCATTATCCAATTTTCCCGGTCTTTCTATCCTTACATTCCTATTACTGGCTGAAGAAGGGCTTAGGACTCCGGTGCGGAACCCCACTGGCCCCTATAGCGGCTTGCCCCCTTGTGGGGGATGAACCGACGTTGATTTTTCTTGTCATATTCTGGCAAGTCTTCTGCTACCGCATTCTTGTAGAAATCCCACATTTGATGACTTTTGCTTGCTTTCTGGACTCTAAATTCTGGCTGCCTGGTTGGCGTGTATTGTGCTAGTTTTGGTCCGCTCTGGATAATTTATTTCTGTGGTACTCATCATATCTAGGGGAGGCGGGCTTTCCCCTATCCGTAACCCGGGAAGACTAGTAACCCTACACGGGGTAAGTAAATTTATTCGAACAAATGTAAATATCCTCTTTTCTTATAGTAATCTTATCATCTGCATCCACCAAATAATCTTAAAATATGCAAACAAGTTTCTTATGTTTCTACTTCATACTCTTTCGTCTGAATAATAAATCTAAACGTTTTTAATTAAGTACATCGGATGGATATATTATTTAATTGCCCAAACTTTGTGTATTTGTTGTTTGTATATTGTCATATAGGATGATTAAAGTAACAATACGCGCCTTAAAGATTAACAATATGCAGCCCAACCTACATATCAGCGACTTACTCGACATCTAAGACAATATTATAATTATGAAAAAACTTAGACTTTTGACGCCATATTACTGCATGGCAGTTATGCCATAATTCAGTGTTGCTTAACTGGGTTGTGTAAAAACTATTTCTTCTCTACAAAAATAAGCATAATTACGTATTAATAATAAATTAATAACTTAGCTAACTTTCAATTTAAAAAGTGTTAAAAACGCCTCCCGATTTCTCTTATACTTAATTCTGTTCAAAGACGAGTTCCAGATGACACTGACAATTTTATACGGGGAAATCCACAACCAACGACAGGCAACCCAAATTACATATCACAAGATACTTCTTCTTCTTAGGGTGCTTTGTCTCTTACGAGACGTAGCGATACAGTAATATTTAAATATTTGTGAATCAGAAATACCTGTTTAATATGATTTAGTTTACTTCGACATTGATAAAGCGTTATGCTTAGTATTTTATGATATTTGATATACTTAAAACTTGAATATTTATAAATAAGACTTTGTTGTTTTCGTTCATACTTTTACTACTACATTTGAATCGTAATACCGTCGCGGTATTTGCGATATGTATTCTGAGTTGCCTATTTTTGGAGTGGTAAGCACGTGCTCTTCCGTGAATCACCCGGTATAATAAAACAATTGCGTCTAACTATACAGGGTGTCTCAGAAAGAATGGGCCAGCGTTTAAACATAGATTCTTTAGGTAAAAATAAACCGATTAAACCTAATATACCTTAGTACAAAAGTCCTTCCTTAAGAAGTTATAGGGCCTTAAAGTTCAATTTTTTATTTTTTCTTTTTATTGTAATTTCCACAAATCTAAAGATATTTCTTTCAAATTTGGTACACATACTTATCATTATGTAGTACAGTCACAGAATTATTTTCATTAACCAGACTTGACCGTAAGAGGCACTTAACCTACTACTGAAATCTTATATTGGCTCTAACTTTGTTGTTAGTGGAACATTTTAAAATTGTATGTTAGTTTCTGAAAGAGAATTAAAAAGTACAAAAATAAGGTACTCTTAGTTCATACGCGTAGAAGCAACCGTTTGCCTTAAAATGCTTGTCCCAAGTTTTGGGTTGTCGTAACGACATGCAAGTATCAGCTAGCCACGATCGTAAAAACAATGGGTAGTGCTTGTGACCTACAGTAAAGAACAATGCTAAGTCAATTAAATACTTTGGTGTTATAGAAATTGTATTTTTAATTTCTGTCTTGTGTTTACGAAAATGCAGCGACGTTCGTTATGTCGAGGCATTTTCGTAAATGAAACAGAAATTAAAAATACTATTTTTACAACACCAAAGTATTTAATTGACTTTGCCTTGCTCTTCACTGTAGGTCAGTGGCACTACCCATTGTTTTTACGATCATGGCTAGCTGATAATTGCACGTCATAACGACAACCCAAAACTTGGGACAAGCATTTTAAGGCAAACGGTTGCATTTACTCGTATGAACTAAGAGTACCTTATTTTTGTATTTTTTAATGCTCTTTCAGAAAATTACATAAAATTTTAAAACGTTCTACTAACAACAAAGTTAGAGCTAAAATAAAATTTCAGTGGTAGGTTAAGTACCTCTTGCGGTCAAGTCTGATTAATGAAAATAATTTTGTCACTGTATTGCATAATAGTAAGTAAGTGTACGAAATTTGAAAGAAATATCTTTAGATTTGTGGAAATTACAATAAAAAGAAAAAATAAAAAATTGAACTTTAAGGCCCTATAACTTCTTAAGGAACGACTTTTGTACTATCTACTATCTCCCCAACACTTAAAAGAGGTTGACACATCCCAACATACGTACAGCATGGCTACCAAAATCACATTATCTTTAATTTAATTAACTATGTTAATGTTAACTACTTATGACAATACCAAGTTGAGCTAACAATTAACTTGAATTTATATACGATGCTTTTATATAACAAGAAAACAGGTTTGTTGCTTATTTTTGGTGAATACCGCGAAAATGCGACTACAGCCCGCGGTTTATACATCAGGCGCTTTCTAACTAGAGGTCCGCCATCTGAAAAATAATTCATAGTTGCTCTCTGTCAAGCTCATCTCTCGTAATTAACAATTAACAGTTTACTAGTATTAATTATATTAGTATTTAACAAGCAAAGCATCCATTAGTGCAACCGTACTATAGTAAAAACTAAACAAGTAATAAGCAACAAAACATAAATAGCAAAATATTTCAGAAAATGTTCAAAATTACTTCCATCCACTTTCACACATTTTCGAATTCACTTTAAAACGGATTATCTACAGGCGTGTCAGGTATATTTTCTGGATTCCAATTCCATTTACTATAAATACATTATTTAAATAATCCCTAACAACTCAACTGTATTTTTGTAACTGAAATGTTTGTCGTACATAGAGTTCCTCATTTTTCAGCAAGCCTAGTGCGGATATTCTTGTGCGTAATAGTGCTTCTTCACTTTACAATATTACTTGAGAATTGTGACTCATCGGTAAACAATACCTGATTTGAAAAACGTTGATCCAAAACAAGTTGATTCTGAAAGAAATTGCAGTCTTCTATGAGAGTCATTTTCACGTAGTTCGTGCACCAAGTAACCTGATAGGGATAGAATACATTTTCTATCTGAATTCTTCTAACTGCAGCTACTACTAATATCCACACTATTCTTAGATTCATTTGAGTTATATGCGGATTCTTACTCACTGCCTCTAACACTGCTAGTTCGTTTTCCATGTTTATAATAGTTCTGAATCTATGTCTTCTGGAACTAACAAATTGACCTTACTTTCAAAGCGTCTAAATACTATTTCAGACGGTTGTTTTCTAGTTGGGTAGCGTCTGATATTATATATCCGCATCATTCACCGAAAATAAGCTACACATATGTATTCCCATTATTTGAAAACATCTTACTTTAAATTTAATTAAATTGGCAGTTCAATTTAGTATTATCATAAATAGGCAAAAGAGAATTCTAAAAATAACACAGAAGTTTTAAAAATTATTTAGGGGTTTAAACGTACGCAGTTTCAGATACATGTCATGCTGTTTAGAATTAGTAAACAGTACGACGCTTATCTGAAACTGTATTCGCGTAAACCACGAAGTAATTTTTCAAAATTTTCTACCATTCTATAGATGCTAACTGTTAGAGATATGTTTTCACAATTTACGAGGTTAATTATTTCCGAAACCAGTAGCGATAGATACCTAAAACCTCATATCATTGTAAAGGTAAAAAATAATAAATCCAGAAATGCAATAATATATAGGAAATTCTATTTAAAATAAAGAAGTTGTCTACTGTCCCATTCAAACAAAACACCCTGTAGAGTCAGGAATAATTTTAGGTTACACATAGTAATCCAAAAAACAACTTCTACATTTCGACCCTGCTATAACAAAGATATTAGGAAACAATCGCACTATTATGTCACCCTGTATATGCTATATGTCCATTAGGTTGCGTCAACCACTTTTATGAAGAGACAGTTTAGCTGGTCCAACCTGTATAATAAAAAGCATTGTTTCTGGTTACATAAGTCAGATATCTAGAACTTTACGCAAGTATAGCGATATCTTAGATATCAGGGACGTCGATGATATGTAGGTTGGGTTGCATAGCTTTACGTTTTCATAAATCACCATGCACATATAAAGGGCGTTTAAAAATACGTTCGGTTATTTTACCCACTTATAGATCTCATCAATACAAACAAAAAAGTCGTAATAAACATGGTTCGCAAATCAACCGTTTCCAAGATAACGAGTTTTTTAAGAAAATAAATTTCAAGTGGAGCGGATTAAGGTCAGGAGATGTAGGTGACCACACAACTGGACCCCCTCGGCCTATCCCCCTGCCATTGTAATTTTCGTTTAGGAAATTTGTGGTCATGATTGTAAAATGTGCAGGAGCTCCATTATGCAGCAACCACATATTCATTCTATGAATGAGGGGTACATCTTCTAACAATAGAGGCAAGGCATTACGCAAAAGTCAAGATACAGTTGACCAGTTAGGAATTAAAAATGCCATTTCTTGTGAAACTGGGCTCGTCAGTAAATAAGACTTCACTAACAAAGTTTGTGTTTTCCGCAACTCTTGTTGTCAGTGCCAATCGGTAAAACACCAGACGTGCAGCAGAATCAGGCACAATAAGAGCCTGTACTCTTTGAATATGGTATGGGTACAATTGCTCCTCACGTAACATTCTCCAAATTAGAGAAGCATTAATATTTGTTTCGGCAGAAAGTCTTCTAGTACTGGTTTTTCTTCAGTTCTCCTTAAAATGTTAAGTTCCGCTTCAGGAGTATTAACTGATCTAGGCCGACCACCTCCACTGTTTCTTGATTTAAGTAGGCCAACTTCGAACAAACGTTGACGCAAATTTGTAAAAAATTTGTCACACGGAAGTGCCCGGTTCAGAAATGCTTCGGCATACAAGCGACGTGCTTCATAAGAATTACCATTGGCCTTATCATGTATGAAATGCATATCTGCCATTTCCGAGTTGGTATACATATTCCAACAACAATAACAATATTAACACTTCTATAACTGCAAATAATATACAGGGTGTATCAGAAAGAGGTACAAATATTTAAACCAGTAATAGATTGGCTCAAGCAGAATTCAATGGTATTATTCATTATTCAAAAATCATTAAGTTTATATTTTTGAATTAAAAAATAAAATAAAATTTTGTTTGAGAACTGCTGACGATACATAGAAAATTCATTTACCCTGTAGAAGGTTATTACCTGTAAAGTAAATCCAAAGTGGCAAACACGTAAAAACTTGTATGGCTTGTGATAAACTACGCAGTTGGGAGGGGTCAAGGTTTAATTGAAGCAGTTGGACATTTTTGTAATTGGAAGGCATTTAAGAATTTCATTTACCGTTAAATTAAATTTTTGCGTTTTCATTTTATCATGGGGTATATAAATTATAAACAAGTGCTGCTTCATGCAAAAAAACTCCAAACGCATAAAGCATTTAAAAAAGTACCAATTTATTTCAGAATACCCATCATTTATTTAAATCAATTTTAACATAACTGAAAAAAACATAAAAACGGTTTACCTCAAAAGTGAAAAGTGGATCAGAATAAATGTTCAAAATGACGACCAGCACTGAGAACACAAGCTTCTGAACGTCGAAGCATTGAATTTCGTATCCTTGCGAAAACGATAGAATCTTGCCGAATCCTATCGGCAGCGTCTTCAATGCGTACCCTTAGTTCCCCAACTGTGTTCAATGGCATAGAATAAACTAACTGCTTCATGTAGCCCCACAAAAAGAAATCACAACTATTTAAATCTGGCGAACGAGCTGGCCATGGAACTGACCCGTTTTGTCCAATCCATCTTTCAGGATAGTTATTATTTAACTATTCCCTTCGTAGCATAATGAGGCGGAGCACCATCAAGCAAAATCAACATGTTACGTCGTGTCTCTAATGATACGTTTTCAAGCAATTCTGGTAGGATTTCGTTGAGAAAGTGTAAACACGGAGCTCCATTTAAACGAGCAGGTAAAATGTATGGCCCAATAAGGTGATCGCCTACAATGCCTGCCCATAGAAATAGGGAAAACCGTTGTTGGAAACTGTGTTCCGCTATTTCGTGTGGATTCTCATCTGACCAAATGTGGGTATGAACATTAAACACCCATTCTTGCGTAAATCCTGCCTCATCAGTAGATAACAAATTGAACAAGAAATTTGATGGTTGTTGCACTTTTGAAGAAGCCATTCGCAGAAATCGTGCCTACGTACATAATCCGCTGGTTGCAACCCTTGAACGCGTTGAACGTGGTAAGGGTGTAGTTCCTGACCGCAAAATCCGCCAAAAAGTAGAATGGGAAACGCCAGTTTGTAACGCAAGCCTTCTAGTGCTAACACTAGGACTTTCCTCCACTAATTCCAAGACATGCTATTCTACATTAACAACCCTTTCTGCTCTTGGACGACCGAGATGATGGTTTCCTGGTTGATACCTACCATAATCCCGTAAATATTGGACTGTTCTAGTAAATGTACGGTTGCTTTTAATGCGGCGCTGAGGATATCGCTCTACGTGCGTTTCCTTGAGCTTCCCCGTAAATAAGAACAACATCAGTAAGTTCAATGTTCGTAAAATTTTCCATTTTGGTAGAAACACTGCTTGCCAGCTTCAACAATAGACTGAATAGAAATTACTGACCTACCAAATAGTATTGGTTTGTGGCAGCTGATAAGAAATTGTTTTGCACTTCTATGTTACTCTCCTTTGCTTAACATGTCTTTGAACTAAAATTTTTGTTATTATCCTGCGGTACTCAACAATTTTGGGTCAAATTTTCAATTATTATTTTCTCATATCTTAAGGGTCTCATTGCCAAAGAAATGTTTTTTCTAGTTTGTATACATTGTAATCTACCATCGGATTTAATATTTGTACCTATTTCTGATACCCCCATGTATATAATTTCAATTTATATTACTTCATCATCATTTCAAAATACATACCCTTTAATTAAATACCTGTTATCAAAAATATCGTTAGTTAATTATAATTGAAATTAGCATGTTACATGTCGCAGAGGATTTATTTTCAAAAGAGCAAGAACCAATTCAGTTACTTTAGATAAATGCCGAAGCTCGTTTCTTTTCTTATGTTTTTATCTAGAAATTATGGCCGTCATCAGTGATCAGCTTTAAAGAGAGCTCAGCAGTCAAGGCCATTTCAAGTCGTAACAAACTCCACACATCGATTTATTTGCACTAGCTCAACATATGCGGTGTGGAAAGGTAGTGAAGTATCAAAATATGCAAATTTTATTGTCTCCCACAAGAATAGAAATTCAACAAGTTAACAGTCCGGATTGAAAATCCAGTGACATGTTATATGGCTATGCAGGGTGTCACAATTCGTATTAAAACTCGCTTCATGCAAATGTATCTATAGTGGTGTTAAAATGTCCAAACTCAAGAGTGGCTTTCGTATAATTTCGTTAATTGACCTAAACTATTTGGTTGTAATTCCTAAATCACTAATATCAGTCCTAATTATTTTCTTAATCTTCTAGAAAAATTAATAAAGTTTTTCTTAGAGGATTATCGTAATCAATTATCTGTGGATAGTAAACATTTAAGAACAATTAAACCCATATTTGTGAAAAAAATTCAAAGATATGAGTATACAAACACATTCATTCCTTCTTCAAATTTCGTCAAAAGCTGCAAAATGACATCCAACGAAATTCGGAGAAAAATTCCAGTCGCGAAATGGACATAAGCATTAGTTTCCCTCGATTCAGCATTCCCTCAGCAAATGGTAAATTTGCTTTAACAACACATTAAATTTGTATCCAATTTTCCACTTAGTATTAATTTTTAATACACTCTGTAGTTGAACCACCCGACATTTCAGCCACCTATCAGATAAAGTGAAATCTTATTCATGTTGAATTCAGTGTTAGTATTAGTATTATTGCTAACCTACACCGCTTGGTGAATAGAAAATCCATTTGACTGGCATCCATGGTTTAATATCAGACATCCTATTCTTTGTAGTTGCACTCACTTCTTATGATACTAGAAATAGTATAATAATCCATGTATTATTCTTTTCTGCTGTGTTCCAAATTTTAACACATTTATTTATAAATATTTTATATATTTGCTTAATAATGAAGTATCTCAGAATTCTCTTCACTTAATGGATTAATGTGGAATAATGCACCAACAATCAAATAGAAAAAAAGTATATTTATTTGGTGTTCGTAACAATATACGATGAGTTTTATAAAAAAAAAACAAACTAAAAGTAACAAGGAAACTATATACAACAGTAAAGCATCTAGTTATGGCGATAAAATATAAAATTAGTGAGCGTAAGCAGGACTGGCGTATTTAGTAACAGGAACAGCAAACTGGTACTGAGGTGGCAATGCATACGCCGGTTGAGGAACAGAATGAGATCCTTGAGGAACTGATTGGCCTCCTTGAGCAGCAGCTAGAGCATAGGCCAACTGTTGCTGAGAAGGTCCTGCATATGCTACCTGCTGGGGAGATGCATAGGCCACCTGTTGTGGGTTTGAAGAAGCAGCAAGGTATTGCTGGGGAGCAGCTGCATATACCACCTTAGGACCTGGACCACCAGCTGCAGGTTGGGAAGCATACACCAATTTCTGGGGAGCTGGAGCGTAAGCTACCTGTTGGGGAGCCGCAGCAAAGGTAAGTTGCTGGGGAGCTGAAGCATATGCTACCTTCTGTGGAGCAGCTGCGAAAGCGAATTGGGGAGCTGCAGAGTAAGCAACTTGCTGAGCAGAAGGCGCAGGTGCATAGGCAATCCTCTGTGGGGCTTGAGCGTAAGCAATCTGAGGAGAAGCTGCGGCTGCTGGAGCTCCTTGATGTTGAGCAGTGGCTGCAGCTGATGCTGCTTTACCAGTTACTTGAGTTAATACTCCAAGGTTCGAATATGTTACTAGCGGACTAGAAAATTTGAACGATGAGACTTCAGATGCTGGAGAGAAGTTGATTGGGGCAGGAGCTGGTGCTTGTGCATGAGCAGGAGCGGAATAAGCCTGAAAAATAAAACTAATTAAAATATCTGAGGACCAATTTATTGCTTGTATGTTACGCATGGCTAAAACATAAGCATTAAAACTTCTGTATTTGAAGGTGCATGAAAAAAAAAGACAATCAGGGAGGCATCAAGAAGCCCTTATTGCAAAAACGTTAATACAAAGCTATTGCCGTCACCTCATCTTCAAGGATAGCCATAATAGACTGGTTTGTCCTGATGAAAACATTCTTACGAATTGTTCGCTTCACCGTCGGTTCCTCAGCTTAGTTGGAGGAAAACTTGCACTATTTGTGCTATTAATAATACGACCAGTTCAGTACCATACCATAGTAAGCAACGTTGTGTACCGTATGGATACTTACTGTCAACGATAAACCTATAGAATAAGTTATGCAATTTAACTACTTAGGCATATAATTCTCAAGTCTTGGAGATATATATAAGGTAGTATTTAAATAATCTAGTAAAGCTGCATCTATGTCGGGTTGTATGCAGGAAATAATATAGAAAAACAAAAATATGAACATCGACGGCAAGGTCCGAATTTACAGGACTTGCGTAAGACCCATCATGGTGTGTGCAACCGAAACAAGGCCAGCACAACTAAAACTGAAAGGCTATTAAGGACTAATGAAATGAAAATATTAAGAAACGTAACCCGAAAAATACTAAGAGATAGAGAAAGAAATGAAATAATTAGAAAAACATGTAAAACGGAAGATATTGAGTGGGCGACGAAAGAATCGCGAAGGTAGGGATGAAGCAGAAGCCGCATGGATCAAGACTGCCAAGCAGACTGTCAAAGAGGTGGATGGACAGTTCAACTTCCACCTCACAAGAACAAGAACAAGATTAAAGGCCTGAAAAAGCAGGTTCCATACCTAAAACCAGAAAAAGAAGAAGAAGAAGATGGAAACACAACTACATTTTTATGAATCATGTAATTATCTTTGACCACCCTGTGTGGTCTACCCATGAAAAACCCAACAAGCTAAACCCTTCTACACTGGAATTATATAAAAGGCGGATAGCGAATGCTCGAACTCGTCTACCTTTGGCACGGTAGCTCCGGGGTCAACTCAGTAGTACTTTATCATCAAAATCGTATACTTAACAACGTTAATTGTATACATAAATTAGTTCAGTGACACAAAACAATGTGTTGTCAATAGCTAAAGAAATCCTAAAGTACTATTGATTGCCTCTAATGGGCGTTGCACCAGCGTGGTCAAGTGCGGAAGGTCGGAAGTTATAATCGTCTACCTGATGCTTGGCGAGCGGCCTATCCAGTCGCTTTAATTAATTGGGTACCTGCGTTCGAATGAACAAGGGGTAACCATGTGGTTGTCTAATACGTGCAGCTCACCACATCACCACGTGTCGCTAATTTGAACGCGATAACCGGATGTGAGAGCAAGGATACGGGAGCTCTGACATTCCGCCTTGCAGGCCAAACCCCTTCATGGGGCATAGAGCCTCACCATTATTATAGAATGTGTCTTAGTTTAGAACACAATTTATAAAGAATATTTCTAAACCAATCATCTTATGAATGCTACAAAAAATCGGTTCGTTTAATCTTACTTCTGCTACATCTTGTTCTGTCAAGATAACCCTTTTCCTGCCAAAGTACGTCTTCAACATTATTCTCAATTAACATTTGTCCTAATCATAATTTACACATTTAGAGTTCAGATAACGAGAACTGGGAGTTCCAGTTAATGGTTTATGTAATGTTTATGGTGTTATGTTTATATAACACTAAAACTGTAAACAGCAGAATTGTATGCTTCGCTCAGATTAGTACCAACACAAATTAAAAGTATATTTTATAACTATCTTAAAACATTGCAGAGATCAGAAGTTTCTTTCAAGTTATAATTTCACAACGTATAATTGCAAATTTAGAAGAAATCTTTCAAATTATAACTTCTACAGACGCAGGAAATGGAAATATTACAGATACTCTCCATAATTACTAACAAAACATACTGTATTTCTTTTCTCACAACAAACTTGAAATATCTTGAAACTATATCCCTTGAATTAATATTTACATTGCATTAACCGATAAAAGCTTTGGCTATAATTTCAATTTGCAAATTAAAATTTAATTTAAATCAGAATATCATTCAAGAAACGTTTCTAGCAGAAAATTAGAAATTTAACGTGCTTTATATCGTATTTGCAAAACCCAACAGTACAAGTAATTTACTTGTACGTCTCGTAAATAAACCAACCGGTTAATAATGCAAAAGACTGCCAGTTAAAGAGTTTTCCTTTTTAATCCCAAAAGAAACTCGATCCTATTATCATTTGGGTGTAACCGATCTTTCGGTCTACTTCATCAGCCATTCACCCTGCCCTTGATTTAATTGGTTATTCATCACTATAATTTCTCCAAGTTACGCGCCAAGACAGAGAAAGTCCCCCGACTGGTTTTTTGCGCTTATGAGAAAGAACAGCTTTTCATCCATATTTCATCACTGATTAAGGAATTATTTGACATGCAACCATCACAGATGAATAATAATAATTTATGATTTAAAAGCATGGGTTTGCATTATTTGTAACCACAGCTGAAGGATGGTTTGGACAATATATCAGGAAAATATAAAAAGCTAATAGCTGATTTGTTGCAAAAGATTGAAATCTAAGGAACTAAAACAAAGTTTGTAAAGAATAACACCAAAAAGATCTCGGTATTAAAATCTAACAAAGAAGCATTTGATGATTCGTTTACAGCAACCAAACAGCAAACGTTGAATGAAACATCGTTAATTAAGAATTAAATTTAAACAAACAAGTACCACTACAAATCACAACAGCTAGGAATGAGCTGCAAGCTACGCCAAACAAAGCTTTAATTGCGATACCATAGTTAACATTTTATGTTACACTAAACAGTAAAAGACTAATTAATTAATCATAACTTCGGTGAAGTAACTTAACTACCTGCAAATTCACGTCTTGTCCCTAATTGATTACCTACATAAAGAAGCTAGGTGATTAATGCATAGATCATCTAAGAAAGTACGGCATGGCGTTTAAAACCTTCAAAAACTTGAAGAATTTTTTGCTATAGTAATTATTGGCTTAACTGGATCAGCAAACTTAATTTGTATTCTGACATTCAAACTATTTTTAATCTAATTGCGAAAGAATTGAGTAAGGTAGTGAATGTTTAACCAGCACCTAGTTTAAAATAGGGTTGTCAGAGCGCTGACACGGTAATTCCCTTCCAGGAGGCAAATAACGTGTGAAATTTATAAAGTTACGTAATTATGTTGTGGCACGCTAATTTAACTTCTCTGAATTGAAAATATTACATTTTCCAGCTTCCTGGAGTTTTAAATAATTACCGTACACCGTCCTGTGTAAATTATTATCTGAAAATTAGCACATTAATTTCAATTTACATCCTATCGATGTCGTAAGATTTGAAAAGTATCGCTCATAAAAACCACTTCCTCTCGCTGCAATTTATAACCTGTTTCTCACTTCGAAAACCTTGGGGAATCCGGAATCACTTTTGGATCAATTTAATTTAGAGTAGAATGTAACGCTTGAAATGCTAAGGTTCATGCGTTCGCATATTAATTTTAAGATCGAACTTCCTGATGCCTACCGCTTGTAGAAATGCATAAGGTATTTTCCGGGTATGCCATAATTAAATTGGAAAGTTGATTTTGTGCATCTTAATTATACTTCGAATTAGGCAGAGAAATTGGCGCTTCGAATGGTCGTCGCCTCCAATTTCTTTTTGTTGCTCAACTGATTTCGATTTCTATATCTAATTAACTAACGAGCTTTAAATATACAATCTAGGTGTGTAATATAAACAACAATAAATATTTATATTTTTGAGGCCAAGTTCATTACCAACTTTAAATTAAATCTATTCAATGTATTGTTATGAACAACCCGTGTTTTGATTGTATCTACATTTTTAGATACTTTAGAAAAGCATCCGATACTGATATTACAGCTTTCGAACTCAGACCCGGAAACAGGTTAATAGATATTAAATTATATCTGGACATGTGAGATTATATCTAGAGATCAGTTCACTGTAAACAAAAACAGCAGAAATAGTGAGCTTTGATTGAAACAATTATTTATACTTCTCATTGATTTCTATAGCCTTACACAGAAAGCTATATTTTTAGTTCACCTGAATGTGTTTCCATTCAGAAATAGTTATTCCACAATTCCAAAACAATTTAGCCTTTCATTCTGGAAGGAAAGGTTCTAATGACCTCGACCCAAAAGAAAATTCCCACCGCTTGTTTCTATTAACCATTACAATATGCCAATGAATGCAAGAGCTGTAAAATGCAATAAATCTTGTAAATCCAAATAAGCTACAGTAATCTCCAAATTACGTTCTTTTTTGAGTTATACCATAAGACCTATTGTCTCAATTTCATTCCTCTTGAAGTAAACTATAGTCATTACATTATAGGCCATTATAGGGTGACAATCATAACACGTTTTAGAGACACTTCCAGTGAAATAGGAAGTAACCTATAACTTTGTAATTTTCCTGTCTATTATGTCCAATTATTGGCGATATGATACTACTGCTAAGGATGAAGGGGATAAAGCCACTATTTTCTAACGTATTTTGGCAACTTAATTGTATCTAAGCAATGTACGAACTTTTGTGAATGATATAATCTGAAACACTGATTCAAATTAAAATTATGGTAGTTATAAACTGTAGTGTGTTAAAACATTCTATTGTGAGTAATCCATTTCCAAGTAGCATATTTTATTATTTTAAACCAGCTACCATTATCAATTTTGTATACACACCTCTGCGTAAGCTCTTTGAAGTTGGTTGTCTGCATAATCAGCAAACTGTAATTTTAAAGATATTTTTTACACATCACAAATATAGCCAAACTAATCCCAAAGCGTGCAAATTCTGATGAAATACAGAAAAAAGGAGTATGTAATTAAAGTTTAATGTTGTATGTAATAAGAGAATTCGCAATTTTTAAAACGTAACCATCGTTTTCTTAAATATATTCATGATAATATAATTTCGCCTATATATTTAATAAACTTACTGCAATTTTAATTAAACGGAAACGTTTCTAAATTACATATTTTGTGAAAAACTCCTAGAATAAGATTCCAATCTAACAGAAACTTCCAATAACGAGGTAAATTCAAATTCACGCTCTAAATCTATCACTGCTTCTCTACTGAATAATATAAGACTTACTACTTTGTTAGATATTATCAAGAAATTATTCCACTTTGTTGTTATTTTAATTCAACCAAATAATTATATAGTGCTCCGTGCTATTACCCACATACATTGCTCTACGGCAATGTTGTGAAAGTACAAATACTTTAATAAATTTCTAGCTAGGAATCTTAATTTCGATACAGTTATCCCCTTTGGTTAAGTAGAAAGTAAATTTTAAAAATTGTCTCTGCGTGGGAATCCTTTCATCATCATCATCAAACCCACTGTGCCGGAATAACGAATCACCATCCACCATAGCATTAAATTAAAATTCCTGAATTAACCTGCAACTTACCCTTGCACCACCGGGGGCGGCAGCAACTTTAGCAACAGGTTGCGGAGCGTAAGCCACCGGTTGAGCAGCGTATTCTATCTGCTGTTGGGCTTGTGGAGCAAACCCAAACGTGACATGTGGAGGAGCAGGGGCGTACTTCACCGATTGAGGGAACAAATTAAGTGCTTGAGGATTGAAACCTAAGGCCTGTGAACTGTAGCCTAAATCTTGAGCGGCTGGAAGACCAACAGCTTTTGGTGCGAAAGACTGAGGACCAACCTTGGCCAGAGGAGCGGCAGTGGCGTACGTTCCTGCCCCAGGGGCCGCCGTCGCGTACGCCACTTGCTTATCAGTTCCAGCAAATGTTAATTCCCTTTTCTCCTGCGGTCTTACCGTTACATGCCTCTCTGCATATGATGCTGAGAGAAGAGCCGCAAAGGTAAACTGAAAATTTCGAAAATTAGAATTACATACACATTTTTATGCTAGAAAAACGCTTAGACATTTTGAAGACATTAATCGTATATAAGCAAAAGATTCTTATACGAAACATAAATTGAAAAACATTAAAATAGTTTTAACATAGGTAAATCAATTTAATATCAAAATATACTTTAATAATAAAAACAAATTGATTTTAATTTAGTTTCAGTATGGGATTTTGGTTTTAGGAACACATTGAAACCAAATTCACTTCACAAATCCTCTAAACGTGCACTAAGTCCAATGACAATCACAAGCACAAGTCGAAGAACCAATACTCACAACGAGCAGTTTCATGGTGCAGCCTTTTACTGAACTGTTTTAGTGAGAGTATATTGATGAGGACTTCTGCTCGTTATATATCTACAGTTTCCTGGTGATCTCCTTTCTCCAGCCACGCCCCTATCCCACCTTTGGTCCATTGTCTTTAAGGCAGCCGCCAAAAAATCATATCATGCATGAAACCTCAGCATGCATTATTATTCAACTACAATTACATATGTTTAGTAACAATACTTGTATTTATTTGCATTGATTACTGAGCATTTCATTATTAACTTATTCAGTTCCCTACTCAATTATATGCAAATCAAATTTAAGAGTGAAGTAACCTAAAACTGTCGAAATGGCTCTTTTAATTTTATACATAAATTAAGTAATAATACTAAACTGTATGGATGCTAAAATTATTGCCCAAATGATTTTACAAATGTGGGTTATTATTTATATAATCTCGTATTAACGATTAGCCATTTGATTAATTGTTTTGATATCACTGTGGAGTAAAATTCATAATTGCAAACACGTAAAGCACAAATAATGCTTCATTAGTACAAACGCTGGTTCCGTTATGTTCCACATTGTAACCAAATCACCATGATTATTAAAACAAATACCTATCAGTATCCTCAATTTAAATTAATTGCCCCTAATAACCTAGAACAATATTTAATGAACAAACAATAATATTTGTAATAACTAATAGACCCACCAATTAATTTATCGACCCTTAAAGTTAAATTAATCCAACGATAGTTTGAGTGACAAATTGTCTTGATGGCAGGCAAAAACCGTAATTGAATAAATTGTTTAATTTATTTAATTACTGAACAATTTCTAGTACCGCTACTGAACAGGAAAATCAAATACAATTAAGCTTCTAGAAGCTAACTTTTAAAATCGGATTTGTCAAAGAAGAAAGTTGTAGCAAATTGTACGAATTACATGTAATACAGAAGCAACGCCCTTTTAAGGAAGCAGATCACAATCGACTGTAATATAACTTAATCACAGTTCGGGTATTTCTGCTAAGTCACTGTCCATGTTTGCTTAGTACCGCAACAAGATCAAATTGAAATGCAACTTTTTGACACTCATCTAGAATTATCTGAGTCACCTGCCGTGCATTAATTTTCCGTTTCGATTATACAACAGTAACACAATAGCTATTGTATGTAAATGATGCTTCTGAGTTTTGTGCTAATTTTCGCTTTTACAGTCATAAAAGGAGGGTGAAAAGGTGTGCAGATAAAGTGCGTACATAAAAAGAAAACAAATAAAATAATGTGACTGTTTACAAAATTGTATTGCAATCCACAATCTACAAATTACAATATTCAGACTATGACAATAATTTTAAAGTTGAAGATAAGTATTATTGCGTTCCCAGATAGTTTATGTTACACATATGATGTTTAATAGAATGGACTACTAAGTTAAGGAGCAAGGCAAATGCATTTCAATTTAGTTCCAGTTTAGCTGATTTCCTGAACGATATATCGGACATCTATATCAAATAAAGGCTTTCTAACTTTTGCTATAATAACTGTCAAACTGTAGAACAAATTTCAATTTTAATGGTAGGAGGAAATATCTCAGAAATACAATATAAATTCTTGAATACCAATCTATAATTAGTATATTAATTGTAATTTCTCACGCTTCTTTCACAAACACAATCTTTTATGTATAACACACACCAGGAATACAAATATACAGACACGCAAGCACGTAGATACATTAACACAAAATGTTTTAATTCGAAAGAGTAGTTTTCTGGAGGTTTGAGGAAACTTCAAAACATTATCGAAACATTCATAAATTAAAAAGCATAACACAGTGAATCTTCCTATATATTTAAAATGAAACTTTTCCTATTTATTACCTAATATACAAGAATTCTTGAGATTAATATTAAACAGCATATTTAGCAACAAGTTTGATATATTGAAAACATGTTCAGAATTTGGATAGTTTGTTGAATTAAACGATGGAAATATAATTGTATCAAAACGTGTTTTATCATGGACTAGCAATATTAGTGTCCTGTAAATAGTTTGATTCTTCATTGCAAAATATATCAAAATATTCTTTTAATTTCTGGGATGCTTCTATAATCTTGTGGTGTTTACATTCTTCGACACACTTTCTTCCAACCAACTCTGTTTCAATCAAAATACTAAAGAGAGGAAATTGTCCTTAACTAATATTTCTTATAGGTACAGGTTGGACAACTAACAGCGGAAATTAAAATCCAATCGTAACTAATAGTTAAAAGACTACTAAGTAGTAAAATTATCTAAGCCTTTCTACCTCCATTCCTATATACAGTACCAAATCAAAGACTGCATTAAACGAGAAAATGTTAAGAAAATGGATTAGAACTTATTATAAAAATTTTCCAAGTAGTGAAAAAATTAACCAAAATCAATCTACGTTTATGATATAATTAGCCTTAAATTATTCAATATTATCACATTATTAAAAACTACCATCCTTTAAGACTATAATACGTACCCCAATATCTAGATTCATCTAATTTAATACTTCAATCAGAATAATGTTATGACTCTATCATCCATGTTTGTTCTTCTTCTTCTATGTATAGGCCAATAGCGTGTTATTTACCTACAATGAAGTAGATTCATATTCATTACTGCATGTATATCGGACAGAAGGATAACCAAACCCGCAGAACACGAAGTTCCACTACATGGTTCATATAACAACCGGGACCAACAGCTTTACATACCCTCCAAAGCATGACCGGCTGGATATTCAATATGCCGTATTGGCCCACCCATAAAATACTGACCAGAGCAGATTGTTCTAAACTACGAATACCAATCACCATCAACTTTAATTGATTGACAAAACGAGCAGCGAAAAAATAACTTAACTAAACTACTATTTCTCTAATGCAAAGACAATATTAAATATCTTTATTTGAAATACGATCAGGAAGGAAATATCGCAGATGGCCTATAAAACTCTGAACAAATTTATCAGGGGGTGGGGGTAGTTTTAACCCTTCTCCAATTTTCTTTGGGTTTCTTTCGTTACTGAAAGTAGTGGCTTCCTTTGAAGTGCCCAGGTACTGGTGGTGACTTTTATTCTTTATTTTATTTTCGCTTCCATTTTTCCATCGTCCGTTATTACAATTTCTAGGTATTTAAACTGTCGTGTTTGTTTTATTTCTTCTTACCCTATCCGAATCTGTATTGTGGATTAGTTTCGCAATATCGCCATTGTCATTTGTTTTGCCCGTATTCATCCTAGATTCGTAAGTTCTTCTTTCCAAATGAGTATATTATGTTGAAGGTCTTTTTCTTTATTGGCCAACAATATTACATCATCCGCGAACGCTAGGTGGTTTATTATTATTCTTTGCATGTTGTGCTATCCCCAAGTGACTTTCTTTATCTTATTTTTACATTTTTTTAATTACTTCGTGCATCACTACTGTAAACAGATAAAGGCTCAAGGTTCCACCTTGTCTCACTCCCGAGATAGTCGCGAAATTCTGCGAGATGTTATTCATAGTTCTTACGTAGTTATTTGTGGTCTTGTACATACTTCTCATACACCTTATTAAATTTATATTTAGATTTCTTTTACTCAAAATCCTCCATATATTTTTCCTTATAACTGAGTCGAAGGCCTTAGATACATCTATAAAACAGGCATATATAGTTTCGTTGGCCTCCATTGTTCTCTCGATAATCTGTTTAATGGTATGCCAGGCATCGGTTGTTCCTCTTCCCGTTCTAAGCCCGTTATAATCGTCCTCCAGATCTTATTATATTACGTTTTTCAAGCTTTCTGTTAGGATCATACATGCAATTAATACAAATAGCGAGAGAGAATGTAGTTGAGGAGAGCGGGAGGAGCGTGATGCAAGTCCAAAACGGGACCTCTTACTTTCAAATAATCCCGAATGGCAACCGACACCGTAAAGTAAAATAGGAATTTTAAAAGGAAAAAAGAAAGTAGAATTGAGACGGAAGTTGCATTAGATCCAATGATCAATTAACGAAAAAAATCCAAGTGATATAGGTTATTGGAACACACTGATTCATTGGTTGATATATTTCCATATTTCATGATATTATTATTAGTTATATATTAGGTTGTCATACAAACACCGTTGACAATCGTAAACCTTATAGTGGAACTTCTTTTCTCTGTTCGACGGGTTAGGTTACCCTCTTGCCCGGCATACGTGCAAAAGAGGGCTCACAGAACCTACTCTATTGTCATTGACCTATATACACAGACGAAGAAGAAGTATTAGATAGATAAACGATTTGAGACACACTGGTTTATTGATTAATATCAGAAATGTTAAAACTGTGAATGGAAATGTTTCCTGTACCAGTGAACAACGTTTTCAAATATGTATCCCCAAACATGCCTAAGCAACGGCCATCTAACAAAGATGGTACTGGATACATAATAAAGGAGGCGGTCGTGGGCTAGATGACAGCGCGTTAGACTCCTACGTTGAAGGTCTAAGGTTTAATTCCTAGTATTGCAACATCGGATTTTCAACGGCCGTTCTCCTTGGCAAGACAATGGTAAACCAGCCAGGTATTCTGTCTAGTAAATCTTCTCTGAAGTAGAAGTGTTTACACCGTGATTCGAAGCCTCACGTTAAGCTGTAGGTACTATAAAACATAATCTCATAAGAGACAAGGCCGAAAAATACTACATGATAAAGATAGTTTATCAATGGTGAAGAACTTACAGCTAAAACCCAAAAATTATTAACAAAAATGAAAATTTCACAGAAACGGATTCTTTAACATACTATGGGTCGATATAAAAATAACCAATTAAACAAGAAACCTTATGTAGACAATTCCAGGTTGTTTATTACATCTATTCAACAGTTATAACAAATTTAATACTATAACTACAACCACGTAACTTTGATAAAACGCTAAATATTAAGAAGGAATATCGCGTAACCAGCACTATATTACATAAATGCATTTCAAATGCAAAAATTAACCTTTTGTAAAAGTACACATAAGTAGCAAGTGGCACAACAGGAATTACTGTTTTCTGTTTGTTTATAAAACCATGGTTTATGAAGCTACAAACTATTAGAACGTCACCATCAATATGTAACGACCTAAATAAAGTATCTTTCTAAAAATGTTAAGGTCATACGCTAAAATATGACACTGTAAGTTACTGAAAATTAAAAAATACAGGCGTTTCACGCGCAAGAGCCTAAACATGAAGTATCAACTATTTTCGTATAAAATTTTGTGTTTGTAAGGTAAATATTAATTGTCAAGTACTGTATTTAACAGTTACCTTTACTTTATATTCTCAAAAACTAATTTTTTAAGTTCTATATTGGCACGAAGTGGCTTTTTCATCATCGTTAACGTGTCTTGTTCTAATCAACATTTATAATCAAATGAACCCTTTAACCTTTAACTAATCGATTAGCTTTTAATATTTTGTACAAAAAAAAATATCCTTAAATGTCGACGTTAATAAATAACCCATACACAGTTATACCGCGAAACATAGGTAAAACGTAACTTGTAACTACAAACTGGTGGGCGTTCGTATTTATACGGGTCGAGCCTAGCTTATCATAATTGAAATAAGATAAATGCGCTGAGTCTCAATGTACAGAATAGCATTTATGAATTTCTGCTGGTACTGAATGACAATGCCACGAATATTCGATTTAAGAATAATTTGACTTGTACAAAGTGTTTCCATATATTTTAAATTACTTATAACACTATTTGTCTGGCAGATTTATTTGTCGCTTGGAAAATATAATGGATATACTTAGTCAGAAATCAAAATAATATATTTATATTTTATTTGTTGGCACGGAAATAACGTTAATATAAATATGTAGACAATCGTACCTTGATTTAGTACCAACATAATAGAAAGACGGGTCGAAATGGAAGAAATCTATTATTATATGACAAACATGGGAGTTACCAAAGGCAACAACACTAGGTGTATTAGCCAACCCTTAAACCACCCTACACTAATATCTTAAACCTTGCATAAATAGTAGAAAAATTTTAAAACAGCGAAAATTCGAACTCGTGTACCTTTAGCAGCATAGTTTAATAACCAGAAAGTTTTACCTAGTGTCTCATGAGCCTGGAAAACATATTATATTACAAATGTCTACGTTATTTATCACTGTGAGGTAGAGCATTATCGTGAAGTTTTGCTACACTAACAGCATTTTAAGAATCTGTCAATTACAAACTTACTGAAGGCTATAAAATTATCTAAAAAAATACTCCCATTACACATAGATATGTTTGATATATGTTTCAAATGAACGCAGCTGTCTGATCTATTTAGTTTTATTTCACCCTTCACCCTATACAGCTCAGAAGCACGGACTCTTAAGAAAAACACAATTTCAAGAATAGAAGCTTTCGAACTGTGAGCCTGCCGACGAATATAACAAATATCATGGAGAGAGCGTCGTACCAATGAGGAAATCAAATAGAATAGGAAGGGATGGAGAACCAGGCTTGTTCAACTAAAACCTATCCCTGATCAACTTAGCCTTGAAAACAAATGCAATAATTCAAATGGCGTTTGTTAATGTTAGTAGTGTTTGTAAGCAACACATTTATAAGTTTCTGGCGTTTGAATTTGATTCTGACTTTTAAAACTTCGATCTTCAAATGGTATTTCTTGTTGAAAATCCGTCCATGTTTCATGAGCGTGCGGTCCTACAATTTTTATGCGTTGAGGATGTGCAGCCATTGCAGATTCATATGCAAATGTCAGCACTTTATGGAAATGCATTTATTGTGTACCCAACTGTGAAGGAACGGTGCCGAAAATTTAAGAATGAAAAAGAGAGAACTATGGATGAGCCGCGACCAGGTGCACGTTGTACTGCATTAACAGAAAACAATATGGCATGTGTGGAAGGCCTTATAAGAGAAAATCGTCGAACTGCAATTAGAGAAATTTCAGGAATCGTTGGTGCGAGTGTAGGATCTATCTATAGTATTGTTCGTAATCTGGTTTATAGCAAAGTTTGTTCGCAATGGATTCCTCGTCTCTTGTCTAATGAACAAAAATGCTTGCGAATAGGCTTATCTCTGCAACACCTCACCGACTATAGGCAAAATGGTGATTACTTTCTTCTGTCAATAGTTGCTGGTGCCGAAACTTGGTGCCATTACTACGAGCCATCCAGTAACTTACCGTCGATGCAGTGGAAACATTCAAGTTCACCACCACCGAAGAAATTTAAAGCACAACCTTCTGCAGGCAAGATGATGTTAACATTTTTTTCCACCATGAAGGACCCTTGCTGATAAAGTTTAAGGAACCTGGAGTAAATGTCAATGCAAATCTGTACAATGAAACTTTGAACAAGCTTCATCAAGCAATAAGACGGAAACGTCCAGGAATTCTTACGCGTGGGGTCATTTTGCAGCACGACAATGCTAGGCCTCATGTTACTAATGTGGTAAAAGAAAATCTCCCACAAAAGAAATGGAGGGTTTTAGAGCATTCACAATATCGCTTTGCGATTTCCATATTTTTGGACCGCTGAAGAAGGCGTTAAAAGGTCGGCATTTTGTATCTGACGCAGAAGTACAGATAGCTGTGGAAGACTTCTTCAATCAGCAACCACAAAAATTCTATGAGCGGATGTACGTCCGTTATTAAAACAATGGAATAGGTGCCTTAATTGTGACAGTAATTATTTGTAATTACATTGTTGAATACTTTTTTATAAAGCAAAGATGGGTTTCAATTGAAAACACCTCGTAAGATATCGAATATCTGGGCACGTACTGAGACATGATTTATGTGACCTACTAGAAAAATAATGATGGAAAAGACAGAATGGACGGGGACTCGGGAGTCAGCACCCTTTTTTACATGAGAAAGAATAGTTCTAGGTTTGCAGAAATGACTACCACCCTGCATTAGTTGTAGTGGCAACTCTATAAGAAAAATTACATTATTATCAATGTGGGATGGAATATTTACCAGAAATTTTCAGCATGTTGAGAATATCCCAGTTAACTTAGTAGCAGCCATAAAATACTTCATTAAAAATTGATCAAAAGCGTATAAACGGGTTTAATACTATGTTTCGATTCAACGTCCCTGTGCGATACATTTATAATAATTTTACCCTACTTTTAATTACATTGTTTTGAGTGGGATGGAGCATGACCGTAAAGTTGCAGTACAATAATAGCATTTTGATAGTTCCAGGTAGTCATAAGATATTTACATGGTGTTTCAACTAAACCTTGCTATTCGATATATGTAGGTATTCTAATTTTGCCTTACTTATTCCATATTCTTCCTGAACTATTCAGAAACCTAAATAAGTCCAAAATATGGTTCCAATCAATGCCAAGTAAACTAACCTCCGTCTGTTTTTTTATCTTTCATCTGATTTATATTTTTAATTAAAATCCAATGATGAGAACTATGCTTTCCTGCAGTATGCAAAGGTTACATGCCTTTCCTTTAATTCAGAGTTAGCGTGTTACGTATTAAATAACCTTGTTGAACTACCGTATTACAGCAACGCCATCCTGCTGTCCCCCATAAGACGTTAATTAAATCGCTGCGAAAAGCTCATCGTCACTGAAACACCATATACCATCCAAATTAGTTCAAAACCATTGCACGAGAAGTTGATATTTTAATTTATAATTCATGCGACCTTTAAAGGACATGCGCAGATTTTTCACTCAAACTACTCTACTAAACTAGGGAGTTCCATCACAACATAATTTGAAGGTAAAGAACGGCCATTCAAAAAACAGATTTATTGCTACATTCATCTAATTAAGAGCACAACGTGGCATTCAATCAACCAGTATATCTTCTATTGCAGTTCCAATTATAGCAGCCTCGATGTTCATACCGCAACTCACTTTTAATCGGTTGCATAAGCTCAGCTAGTTCGCCTATTGCATGAATTATAGCTTTATAATAGCTAAAAGTGCACAATTTGTATTTGCAATTGGTCACGACGGCCAACTAACAGGTTAAACGGGAGCATGAACGTATGCATATAATTTTTAGGAAATTTCGTAAAAGTGAATTGCATAGAGACAGCAAACCGACCACTAATATGCTAATTTTAATTTGCAATATTTCCATGCGTGATTTCATCCGTTTTGTAATGTTATTTAAGAATGACAGCATGCTATATCGAAGACAATTTAAAAAGTGAAAACAATACTAGGCGAGGCACATCCCAAAACTGTGCAATGTAGCACAGACTACATTTTCCTATCTCAATTTAATAGGAACCGTGGAAGCTTAGCCAAGAGAAAGATATCGTATCTATTTTTGTGATATAGCAAAAAACAAGCTATAATTTACCGGCAGTAAACGTACCTACATGCACACTGGTATGAGCTCAGACAGTAATAATCTCTTCGCTGAACTTTCAGTCCCATTGCCTGAAGCTCTACGGTAAAAACTTACTTCCCAATTTTCAACAAATTGGGACGATGTAGTAGCAATTGTGAAAGCTGTGAAATATCAGGTTTCTTATTAAATGATGAAGCTCCTGAAATACTGAGTTTCATACTCGTTAATCTAATGAACTAGATGGTTTTAATGATGCAAGAAATTCTACCAAAAAACTGTTCAGTTTTCACACAACCCATTGAGGCGTACCTAAAAATACAGGCAAGGCGGACTAAAATTACTGAATGCTAACTACGCTTGCTAATTAGAAATCGTTACCGATTCAAAAGTCATTGGCCTTGACTTTCAAGCAATCCTGAACGAAAATGCTTACCGTTCTGCAACATTTTATTAAAATTAGTTTCCAAATAAAGCAACCATAAAAATAGATTACTTGATTAGGGAAGCTTCTTTCTAATTACTCGTGACAGAAAAAAATATGTAAATTTACAAGATTTTATAATTTAATTAATATAAGCACTTTGATGCCTCTGATTAAGCTTATGGGAAAACAAATATTAGCTTTAATTCAGCTTCGTTTACTCGTTACGTTGTATTTCATGAGAAACTTAAGCATCACGCCCTAGGGTTTATCATACTTTCATTTTTCTAAAATGAGATCGTAAAAACGTAACCTTTACATGACACAATACAATCATTGAGCAGTTTAGCAAGTCAATTTTTTCTTTATTAAATAAATTTATAATTGAGTTTCCGAATGCTAAAAATCTACATGAACTTTTTAAAATAATGTGTAGTTCCGAGAATCGCTGCTAAAAATCAGTTTCTTATACATATCCACATTCAAATTTTATTTACTTATTTTTTGATTTTACCAGGAAGTGTCTATTGTGTAGGTAGGATTTAAGGATTATGAAGTAGTTTAGCGGGATAAGTGATCGTAGTTTATACAATAGTCCTGTATACCACACCTTGTCAAACGTTTGTGTGATATCTAAAAATGCCGCCGAACAGTATTGTTTGGCTTCAAAGGCATCACTGATTTTCTGTACAACTCTATGGGTCTGCTCGATTGTGGAGTACATCTATCTGAAGCCAAATTGGTGGTTAGGTATTGAATTATTGTCCTCGAGGGTTGGAAGAAGCCTCTTTAGCAGAAGCTTTTCAAAAACTTTGGAAACCATGGGTATGAGGCTTGGTCTATAAGATTTGCGCTCGTTGGGGGGTTTTCCTGGTATTAGTAAAAGGATGATATGTGCCACTTTCCACTGTGCCGGGAAGAACCCTATATGTAGAACTGCATTGTACAATTGAGTGAGATACCTTATTCTAATGTTAAGTTATTCTTTAAGAATTTTGCCGGTAATCAAGTCACAACCCGGAGCTTTCTTAGGATTTAAGGAGTTAATGACTTCTTGGACTTCTGTAGTTTTGAGGCGATGGATTGGTGGTTCTAGTCGATAGGGTGTTTCAAATGCTTGGATAAGATAATTCTCCTCTTCGGGATCATTTTCTGAGGGATGAGGTTGGAAAACTTCTGTCAGGTGTTCAGCGAAGTCATGTGCTTTTTCTTCGTTGCTTCTTGCCCAAATTCCTTGTGATGTTCTAATGGGAGGAGAGGCTTTTTTAACTTGTTTTAATTTTTTTGTTGTCCTCCATAGACACTTCCTGGTAAAAGTTGAAACTGAATGTACAGAACTATCACCAATTAACGCTGGAGTACCCCAAGGCAGTGTCCTTGGTCCACTATTATACCTGGTATACACTGCAGACCTGCCGACTACACCTGAAGTCCTAACAGCAACCTTCGCGGACGACACTGCAATTCTAGCCAGCGATAGTGATCATATGATTGCCTCACAGAAACTGCAATTATTTACTATTAATTGAAAATTGGTTAAAGATATAGAGAATTAAAACCAATGAGACCAAGTCCGTCCATGGAACCTTCACCACACGTAAGGAAACTTGTCCTCCGGTCCATATAAACAACAGACAACTACCACAAGGAGAAGCAGTAAAATACCTCGGGATGTATCTTGATAGAAGATTTACCTGGCGTAAACACATTTTTACAAAACGAAATCAACTAGGAATGAGCCTCTCAAAAATGTACTGGTTACTCGGACGGAAACCCCAACTCAGCTTAGACAATAAGATCCTGATCTACAAAACCATTATCAAACCAATCTGGACGTATGGTATTCAGCTCTGGGGTACAGCTTCTACGTCGAACATAGAAATATTAGAACGCTTTCAATCGAAAGTGTTGCGCACGATAGTAAATGCTCCATGGTTTGTGCCAAACACCGCTATTCTAAGGGACCTCCAAACTCCCACCGTTAAGGAAGAGATTTGCCGACACAGTTCCCGATATAGTGCTCGACTTGGTGCACACCCAAATAATTTGGTAGTGAATTTAATGAACCAACCCATGAACCCTAGGAGGTTACAAAGACATGTAACTAATGATCTACCCACTAGATTTTAAATATTTATAGAATTAGTTTAGTTTTTAAGTTTTAGTTTGTAAGACCTTTATCCTGAAGTCACAAAAGGCCTACAAGCCTATTGTTACAGCAGTATTCTTCTGAGCATTCACCTACATGCCATTTGTAACCAACACACAATTTGCTGAATGTACTTTGTATAGATTGCAAATAAAACGGGAAAATAAAAAAAAATTTTTTGATAAACATAATGTTTGACACCAACAAATGTAATGATTACGGAAGGATTAACTTGTGCTCTAACCACACGTTCTTCTATAATTTTAGCGCTTCTCAGCACTTCGTATACGATAACCGCCGCTTTGATCACTTACCAAACGACGTTGAGGGTTTTGTACAATTTTGCAAGCATGAATACAGTAACAAACAAAAAATCAAATTATGAAGTAGATATAGTATTACCATCAATTATAGAAACACAAAACAGAACTTTGAACAAAAAATCCCCCTTTGTATGGAAGTTAGTGACTACACATGTCTCCAAAACGGCTGGTCTGCTTATGCTGAAGTTTAAGATCTGGAAAAAGTAACTCTCTGCTCTGGCTTCAAAACTAATTGGGGACCTCGGTGGAGTAGTACGTATACGCGCTGCCACTCGAAGTCACAGCGAAAAGCGGCCGACCGGTTGAGGTTTTGAATCCCGACTGAGGCGACCGTAATTCGCTTAGTTAAGTTTAGGATGCATGTTGTTTGAATGGTTAGTATGTAAGAGACGCCCGCACCCCTCTGAAGTAGGGGGATGATAGTGTGTATAAATGGAAAAAAAGAATGGTTAAAAACAGCCCATCATAATTCCCATTTATTCACAAACCGCCAATTCAGTTAACCTATCCAATAAGGCAGTGATTCTTAACATTTTCGAAGTCACGGAACACTTTTGATTATAAGAAATATTTGCGGAACCCCAAGGCCAATAAAATTAACAACTAATATAAATAAAAATACTTTTTATGAAAAAATTATGGATTACAGATCATGCAACAACAAGGAAAGAAAACATTTAAATTAAACATTATATTTGTAAAAACTGCAATTAAAATAAACGTTTAAAAAATGGAATTTCCTTAAATCCATTTCACTGCGATACCTGAACTTGTCGGTTTTTGCAGAATACAGCAGTATCGGGTCTAATATGTGATATAACTACCTTCATTTCTTTGTCCATATTTACTAATCTTTCGCATTTGTTAGTGTTTATATTGGTTCACGTTGAGAAACCGAGCTCATACAAATATGATGTTGAAAACTGTAACCAAATTTCCAGTGCCCTTGATTATGTTCATTTAAGTTTTGCCACTCTATCTGGATTAATGTCCTACTTTAATTGCAGCTTCATACGGATTGAAAACTTTATTTTAATTGCCGTTTGTGTGTTGATAAGAGTTTTGGTTATTTTGTTTTTAAGAATTGATTTATGACTAGACCAATTTCGAAGTTTCCCTTTATAGGCTAGATTCGCCGTTCAAAAAACAATTCTTGGGATTCTGTGTTGACCCTCATGAGTCACTCGTGCTGTTTTCGTTCTAGAATCATTTCACCATATTTCGAAATATGTTGCAATCTTTTTGGGGAATCCAGGTTCCCGTTGCTTTGAGTTCTGCAGTCAGTCTTCCAACTTCGTTGACTCCGGCCGCTCATTCCATCTACGAGGGCCGTTACGAAATTAAGAAGTCAATTTTACATCCTCGATGACTCTGGTCGCCGTACAGGCGTCCTAACGAAAGTAAAGTAGGAGCTAGACCTTTGGGACAGACTTTGGCCCGTAACACCTCGTGGAGAGAGTTGAGTTTCAGTGTGCAAATACAAAATTTCGTGCTTAACTTCCATAGATATGCTTCTTCTTATTCGTCTTCTTTTAGATAGGGATGACCCTGAATGCTTTGCCTTGGGATTCTGTTTATTCTGCGGAGGGGGAAAACCAGTTTTGTGTCCATCTCTTGGGTGGTTATCCAGGTAGGCGTTTCCCCGTCGATCTTTCCTTCTTACAAATATATGCTAATCTGTCTTCCTCTTCCATTGGTGTCTTCATCATTTGTTCTATTTTACTATATCCTGTATTTCACATCTATCTTTCAGTGATATATTTGTTTGGAGATCTCTCAATGTGATTCGAAATATTTTTCCTAGGATTTTCATTTCCACCGTGCGTATTTGCTGTTTGGTTCTCTTTGTTTCTGCATGTGTCGCTATGGCATACGGTAGTCCTGGACGGACCATTGCTTTGTAAATTCTCACTTTACATTCTTTGCTCATATATTTCTCATGCAATGCTACTGTATTTAAGTACCGCGCTATTTCAGTTGCTTTTACGGCTTGTTCCTGCACTTCTGCGTAAAGATCTCTGCTGCTGTTGATGTCCACCTTTAAATATGTAAATGGTATTACTTGTTCAATCAACCTACCTCGAGCTTACAACGGATTAGTTCTTTGCTTATTACCATGGATTTGGTTTTATCTATTGACATTTTCATGTTGTTTTCTTCCCGTGACGTTAAATTGGTGTAATAGCCTCTATAGATTATTTTCAGAGTATGCTAGTAATAATGCATCGCCCATGTAGGATATTATATTTAAGTTATTATGTCCTAGCTTGTAACCATCCTTTTCTTTAAGCGCCTTTATCATCTTATACATGATTAGATTAAATAAGAATGGAATTAAGGAGACTGTCGTATGCCTTTGTTTATTATCAGTTCTTCTGTGATAGCTTGTATTGTTTTATTTTAGTCATGGTGTTTTATTAATGTCATTTATTATTAAGTTCCTTGATACCTACTGAGTGTTCGTTTAGGAGATTTAAGATATGATTCTTTCTTACGCGGTCAAACGCCTTGGTAACTCCCACCATAGATATGCGAAAATGTGTTAAGAAGGCGTGTTTTTAAAGGTTTTGACTTGATGGAATTTATCACTTTGTCGAGCACAGATTTTAAGGAAGCTGGTAATGTTTTTGAAACTAGTGATTTCCTGTGCAAAAAGCAGTGATTTAATAGAAAATGCCAGTTGTACTCTGTAGTCTTACCACTTCCTGCGTGGTATTCCTAAGGACATTATCTGTTTCCCAGGTTAATAAATTAATAGCTAATTTATAAATAAATAAAAAAAAACATGTCTTTGTGAATTACCTAATTGTTTTCCAATTTTTTTAATATATTTTTGTTAAGTCCGTCGGTGAAATGTTTGTAGTTCTCAGTTGTAATCTATTGATTACAGAAATATGGCATAATTATATATTGTCTAATTGTAAACGATGTTCTGTGAAAAACTTGTTACAAGTTCGCGGGACACTAGCGTTCTGAGGAACGGCGGTTAAAAACCATTACAATAAGGTAAGCGTCCTCTTCAATCGGGCCACTTGAGTCACCGATACGTGGTGGCACTTAACAGGGGGGCGGACTTCATGCGATGCCTCTACAAAAAGGTTTTTTTTTTGTAAGCTACTAAACCAATCTTAATCTTAATCCTTAATAAGCCAGGAGACGGTATATCTTTCGATTCATGAAATTTTGAATCCGCTCCTGCGGAAAGGGCATTGGAGCCAGAGTTGGAAGGCTCCAGGTATGTACTCTCTATTTAATGGTTCAGCTGGCGTGGTGGTGGTCACATGTCTTTCAGTGGGGACCTGCGATCTATTGGGGTTGTAGTAAATTCTACCACGTCACATATTCACTATTATACAATCAGTTCTGCGGTTAGTGAAAAAATAGAAAGAACCATTCGGAATGTGACAGACGATAATTGGCCCTCGAAGCAAACCCCTGCAAAATTATTTAAGTTTTTTATATTGTCTTTTTTAAATAAGTTACATATTTCGGGTTAAATAATGTACAATATTATTATTAACCCGCAACAACCCATTGTTGGGCAAGGGCTTCCCCCATAAGGGGGGTTGTTGATCTACTCTCCCATAGTGATCAATCCTCGTGGGAGAGAGACGCCGCGTTAACGCAACCTTCGGGTCACCCATTCAAGTACTGACCGGAGACCACGCAGCCTTAACTCTCCTCATCGTACGTGAACGGGCGACGAATGTGCGCAACCCGGGACCTTAAAGTACAATATACTAGTGCAAAATATAATACATTAGATTACAGCTAAATGTCGCTTCTCGTTCCCATTCGCCAAGCCTCTCTATCTAGCCCATCTACATCTTCGAGGCTATGGTATTCCATAGCGCTTCTGATTCGTTCATTCCGAGCCCTACGAGGTCTTCCTCTTTTTTTCTTTCCTGGTAAGAACCACTTAGAAACCTTCTGACCGAACTATTTCACACTTTTTCTTCCTATTCTATCGACTACTGTTTCTCTACTAATCCCTTCTCTTCTAATTTCCTCAGTCTAAATACGCGTCTTGATACCCGCGCACTTCTACGTAGATAGTCCATTTCTACTGCTTTAAATTATTTTTTCGTTATTTCGTGCGCTGCCCAAACTTCAGAGCCGCAGCATAGCACAGATTCGACCAAAACTTCTCCTGCCTTTTTCTGTTATTCTGATGTCCCCTAAATATTTAAACTTTCCTACTTGCTTGATTGTAACGTTGCCATTTATTAGTATTTCAAATTGCCAAACCACAACCTTGCCTAAATCCTTTAGTTGTTTTTATAGGACTGGCTAGTTGTTTTCCCATTTTAACGTAGATTATATTATCCTTAAACAGTTCTTTGATAATTCTCGCCAAATGAGCATTTATGTTCATATTCTGGCTAGTTGTTTTCCCATTTTAACATAGATTATATTATCCTTAAACAGTTCTTTGATAATTCTCCGCACTTCCTGCTCTCCACGACTCCTCCGTTCTTCTCCGCTCCGTCGTTCCTACACTCACTCTAGAACCGCGCGAGCTCCCACAGGCCAAAATGAGCATTTATGTTCATATTCCTGCTAGTTTTGTTTTCCCCATTTTAAAACATAGATTATATTATCCTTAAACAGTTCTTTTGATAATTCTCGCCAATGAAGCATTTAATGTTCATATTTCTGGCTAAGTTGTTTTCCCCATTTTAAACATAGATTATATATCCTTAAACAGTTCTTGATAATTCTCGCCAAATGAGCATTTATGTTCATAATTCTGGCTAGTTGTTTTTCCCATTTTAACATTAGTTATTAATCCCTTAAACAGTTCTTTGATAATTCTCGCCAAATGAGCATATAATGTTCATACTTCTGGCTAGTTTGTTTTCCCATTTTTAACATAGATTATATTATCCTTAAACAGTTCTTTTGATAATTCTCGGCCAAATGAGCATTTATGTTCATATTCTGGCTAGTTGTTTTCCCATTTTAACGTAGATTATATTATCCTTAAACAGTTCTTTGATAATTCTCGCCAAATGAGCATTTATGTTCATATTCTGGCTAGTTGTTTTCCCATTTTAACATAGATTATATTATCCTTAAACAGTTCTTTGATAATTCTCGTCAAATGAGCATTTATGTTCATATTCTGGCTAGTTGTTTTCCCATTTTAACATAGATTATATTATCCTTAAACAGTTCTTTGATAATTCTCGCCAAATGAGCATTTATGTTCATATTCTGGCTAGTTGTTTTCCCATTTTAACATAGATTATATTATCCTTAAACAGTTCTTTGATAATTCTCGCCAAATGAGCATTTATGTTCATATTCTCTAAGGCTTCCCATAGTTTGCACCTCGGAATGGAATCACAGGCTTTGTCTAAGTTGATGAAAGGTAGGTGTACTGCCTCTCCTACACCAATTTTCTTTTCTAACTGTTGCTGTAAAGAGAAAAGACTATGTACGCAATCGCAGTCGGAGTATGACAGCCTCAATCTTCCCCTATTATATCACCTATGTTATATCTAAGTTTATTATGTACGATTTTTCCAAAAAGTCTTCTTAATGTATTTGTTATACTTAAGCTTCTGTAGCACTTCGGATCTGTTCTGTTTCCTTTTTTAAACAAGAATAGTATATATGTGATTTTTTCCATTCGTTGGGTAGGTTGCTTGATTAACAGAATTTGTTCATTGAATTTCTTTGTTTAAATAAATCGATATTAAAATAAAGAAGGATAAAAGTAAAATTTTTTGATAGAAATGGGGAGGAAAAGTCGATTGAAGTCCAATGACAATGTTGACTTGGTGACGGACTTATCTCCAGATGTATTCCTCAGCCAAATGACTTTAATTAGTTTAAGTTCCTACTAAAGATGGTCGCTTTCTTGCCGAAATACGTATTTAGGTGTTCTAAATCATGGTATTGAGAGGTTGTCCCAAAGTTTATTTTCTTAAACCACCGTCTCCAATCAATCGTATGAACAGTTGCAATATGCACACACATTTTTTAGAAGAAACCAATTCTAAAACTGGTTCTATTCCGCTTTGAAACTGCGAATGTGCGATTTTAATAGGCCACTTTTATACAATTCAAAACATTGAGATATAAAAGTTATATTAAAACCAATAACCAAATAAATAACCGTACATTTTAAAACAAAACCTTTCTCTTGCGATGATCAATAAATAACGTATAGCAACTTAGCATGTGATATATACCCACGCTATTGCTATTTGTCAACTAAGAAAGAAGCTATATAGAAATGATATGCATTTAACAAAACAATCGCAAAAATAAATCCATATTTTTATCCTGTAACTCCCAGTACTTATTATGTATTTGCATGCTTCAATTCGATTTTGCTTTAGTGTCACGCTGAATTTTTGATAGAAAGGACATTAAAGAGATAGCAAGGAAGATTTTAAAATAATATTTTTTATATTTAAAATATCTTCGTATAGTATATTCCAATTCGTTATGTCCCTAACGGCTTAAGCGAGTCCACGCCTACGGAGATTGTAAGAACAGGTTTACGGACAAGCTACTTACCTGACAGTGGCGTAGGTCATTTACTTTGCGAATGTAATTGTTGACAATTTTTTTGGAAACTAAAATAAATAAATAAATAAAATAAAACCACGTATTGAAATTATTTAAAGTTACACTTGCTCCCAAAGTTGCATGTAATTAGGAGGTTATATTAACCGAGTTAATCTGCATAGGGGAGGGTCGTACACAATGGGACAAAAAACACATTTTGTAGTATTACTTTCAAGAAACAGTTTAAAATAAAATTACGAAAGTACTATGCAATAGTATGTACTTTTAGTAATAGAACAAAAAAATAACATAGAAAAAAAACTTTTATTTGTAGACTTACACTTTTTTTTTGCAAACCCCTAAATTTGTCCCATTGTGCACCACTAGTGGTACACAATAAGACAATTTCTGAAAATCGCAAAATAGAAGAAATTAATATACTTTTCATATAAAAAAATAAAAATTAACGAAAAAGCTGTTGTAGAAACTGCTGCAATTTCATCGCAACTGAATATTTTCAAACGAAACTGAAAATTTATAATAAGAAGATAATCTTTTGTTGCCAATATTCGTAGGAATCGGTAACACTACAACCACATCTTCTCTTGCGACAGTCGCGACATCGACCACTTTAGGAAAAATAAAACTGCCTGCCATTTTCTCACTTTTTCTGAGATATGAAACTTCCAGCTCATTACTTTCATCATAAATTTTCGTAACCTTTGCAACATAGTGTATTTTTTGGGGAAATCGAATCAGAACAAAACTATTTAGTGTAATTTCTCCCGAAATATCTTCCGTATTCACATCGACCGTTTCAATATATTCATCGCCTTCAGAAAACTCTTCATAAATAACTTCCTCATCTGTAGAATCAGAGTCGCTAACTTCGTCCACAACACTTTTATGTTGCTTCTTAGGTCCACCACTCAGTTCTAGCAGTAACTTCTTGGATTTTTGTGAAATTGTACGGCGAGGTGTGTTAAGTTTTTTTGCGTTTTTAATTTCTTCCATGTCCGGTGTATTTGTTAAGATGGCGCTTTTTTTAGTTTTTCTTTTGCTCGTAGTTTTTCTTTTTTCGGCTTTTGGGAAGCCCCTAAATTCATGCGGGCTTATAAATGATGTTCTCTTATCTGCAATATTTTCTGTAATATCAGAGTTATCATGCGTCTCCATTGAACATGTGGCTTCGGATAGTTTTTGGACTAATTTAACTGTTTCAGTTTGCGGAACGTTTTCAGTTACTGCCGTGGTTGTTCCTGCTGATAAATGTTCTTCAAAAGGCCTATCCGTTACGGCACTCATTAGGAAATCGTCTTCAGAAAACACATGTCTGTTAATGGGGAAGATTCCCGTTGCTTGAAATCCTGACGAAATGTTCTTTGGTGTAAGAGCTTTCATATGCGCTTCGCCTACACATTGTGCTATCTGATAAATTGTTATGGGGGTTCCTGGATGATTTAGCATCCAGTTGTCCAGCGCTGTATTGTAGTAGGATTTGAACGGCGCGAATACCGAAACATCCATTGTTACTACAATGTGGGGGAAGTGTAAGGATTGAAACTCCATTGCTTTTAGCTTTCTGCACTACTTCAAGAGTAACATGACTCTCGTGATTGTCATATATAAGAACCGAACGATTTTCTGGCGAACTGTTGGAAAATTTTATAAAATGATCCATGACCTGGCTAAATAGTTCCCCATTCATCCATCAACTGGGGTTAGCTAAACCCAAAGTACCGGCAGGTGCACGGGCAATCATATGCGTTTTGAAAAATTTCCTAGGGAAAACCCTCGCTGGCGGCAAAAAAGACCCATTTGCGCCAATTATAACACACGTTGTAACCAACACACCCCTTTCGCCACTAGTGCAGCTATTAAGCTGCTTAACTCCCTTTTCGGCCAATACTCGTTTAGGTTTTTGGACAGTTGTAGTACTACTTTCATCCAAGTTAAAAATGCGTACATTTTCAATGACCGATGGGGTTTTAGCAATGACTGCCTCCAAATTATCGAAAAAAAGGTTGACTGCATATTTATTAAACGAAGTCAAACGAGAGAGACTGCAACCCTCAGGTTGTCTAATACTCAAGCTTCCACATCGTTTCATAAATCCTCTTAGCCACTCTATTCCAGCACAGTGATTGGAATGCCAATTTTGTGGAATAGTCACGTTGTTCGTAATGGCCATTTCGTACGCCAACTGTCGTGTTTGCAACGTTGTCAAGCCATAGGCCATTTTGCTGCAGGTTTTCAAATACTCGCACAAAGGCTTCTCTTGCTCTAAAGTGAAAATACGTCTCACATTGTAGTTTGGTACCATTTTACAGCTATCGTCTGCGCGTTTTTTTTGCACGTATCGTTGAAGGGTTTGGAATTTGACACCGTATTCCAAGGCAGCTTGTCTTAGTTTCATCCCCTCAATGACGGCCTGTACTGCAGTTGTCATCTCTTCTGCCGTGAATGTCGCCCTACACCTCTCCTTTACTTTGCGAACCATGCTTTCTATAATAAAAAAATTATCTATGCTATAGTTGTACGAACGCGATATATAGTGGTACACAATGAGACTAGTCTTATTTTCTAGTGGACTAGTCTCATCGTGTACCACTAGAAAATGTCTCATTGTGTACCAAAGCCCACTTCGACAACTTTAGCAAAAAACACCAGGATATTTACCTTCATTTCATTTGTAATTTGGAGGTTATAACCCTAAACCAATACATAATAAAGAGCTATAGACAAACAAAGTCCAACACAATCCCACACATGAATAAAATAATTTTAACTGGCCAACAAAAGTAAGTACTTACCTTCCAAAATCAATTTTCGTTTATAAAAATCACACTAATAAATATTTTGCGTCACCGGCTGGTCTGGTTTTGACATTTAATGTTACCAACCTTACGTTCGAATATGAAAAAGTTTGCGCGGAAAATTTAAACAGTACGTGCAATGTCTCATTGTGTACGACCCTCCCCTACGCCGTTTCTTATCCTTTCTTTTAGTATTTCTCTACTGTTGGGTATTGGTTGAGAGTAAACCAGTTGTTTGAGGCGACCCTATAAAAAAAATCTAATATTGTGAGGTCGGGCGACCTTGGAGACCACGTAATCGGACCATTACTACCTATTCACTTTTCTCCAAACACCAAATGCATCGATTCAGCTACGCGTGTTGTCGAATGTGCAGGGCATCCGTCTTGTTGGAAATACATTGCTTGTCTTTCTGTCAGCGGCAAGTCATGTAAGTACTCTTCCCTGAATCTTTCAAGTAACTGTACATAAACATTCTGATTTAACCGCCCCTCTATGAAGAAAGGTCCAATAATGCCAAAACGGTATGAAACGGCACACCATACATTCACTTTTTGGTAATACTGTCGTCTACAACTGATCCGAAAGTTTGGATTTTCTGTAGACCAATAGCGACAATTTTGAGACGAAACAACGCCATTTGTAGTAAAAATTGCTTCGTCTGGAAATACAATGTTTTTATAAAAATTTCGTTCTTCAATACATTTCTCCCCGATGGTAAGACAAAATAATAATCTACGGCCTTCATCACCTTCTTCGATAGTGTGCACAAATTTTGGTTTGAATGCTTGTATGTTGTTTGATTTATAAATTCTTTGTAATTCCGATTTACTAACATTAAGATTACGTGAACGTTCCCTCAATGATAGTCTAGGATGTTCTTCTACCGAATCAAGAGCAACAATAGTTGCGGCATCGCGACGTCATGTTTCTTCTTTTCTTTCTTAACGTTAAGAACGCTTCCAGTTGCAATAAATTTCTTAACTATTCGCATGGCAGTCATACGTGTAATGTTGGTGTTGGGAAATCTCTCGTTAAACTGCTGCACCACTTCTCTTAGTGCAGTTTGTCCGAGCCCATAACACTGAACAACGTACATTCTCTGCTGTAACGTTAACATAATATTTCATTAATTGGAATTTGAACTAAGGGATACTACACAATTCCCATGGGATCAGCCTTAGTGGAACGACGCAGCACAATTTCCACGGGATCAATTTCGCTTTTATCCGAATAAATCGAGAGAACAAATACACTTAATTGCTCTATATTAGGGCTAACACTGCTGAATATATAATCAAATCCGACTTTATCGAGGATTTTCCTTTGCCTAAAGCAAAAGTACGATACGGTAGGTTCGATATAGCAGAGCATCCGCGAAAAAGAACCATTATCAGAACAAAACCTCGTTCCGGCCCAAGAGTCTAGTATCTACTCTCGTAGCGGCCCTTCCCCGTAGATGGAATTTTGGGAAAGCCCGGAGTCATTGAAGATCGAAAACTGACTGCGGAACTCTCGCAACGGAAACCTGCATTACCCTCAAAGTATTGCAACATAATTCGAAATATGGCGAAAATGTTCTAGAATAATTTTGGCACGTGAATTCTCAGAAGCGTCTAAGGTCAGGCGCGAGAAAAACAATATTCGGCAAATTAGGATTACAAAGGGGACTGTCAACATAACTCAATCTTAGAAAACAAAATAATAACGAAAGCTGTAACCAACATAAAACTGCAATTAAAATAACGTTTTTAATTCCTATAGAGCGGCAATCGAATTACAAAATTAATTCATATAAAGCGGCAAATTTTAAAAGAACATAACATAAATGAAAACTGTTCAACTAATAACTAATAGTTTATAGGGGTACATCTTTTGCAATTTATGATACAACTAAGTTGTAGTTATAGTTCAAGGTCCCGGAATAACGAGTCTTCTGCTGTAATTGTAGAAAGAGTATCATTACATTACTATCGATTGCATCTGTATTTGTTCCATACAGAGAAAGTATCTTGAGCAGTCCTTCTCCAATGGTTTGGTTTACTACTTTGGTTTCACAAATCCCAAATTGCCTATTTCTATCCACTGCTGGATGTAGGCCTTCCCCATTTCTTTCCATCTGTCTCTATCTTCAGCTACCCTCATCCAATGTACTCCTACTATTTTGCTGATGTCGTCTCGCCACCGTGGGTTTGGTCTTCCTACTCTCCTTTTTGTTTCGGTGGCCTCCAGGTAAGTATTCGTCTTGACCATCTGTTATCTTCGGTACGAGCAAGGTGTCCAGTCCATTGCCACTTAAGTTGCACAACACGTTGCAAGACGTCTGCTATTTTTGTTTGTTGTCTTCTCCAGGTATTAGTCTTTTGGTCTGTGAGTCTGATTTTCAGCATTTGCCTTTCGTGTGCTCTTTGTGTTCTTGCTATCGTTTCGGCATTCCTTTTAGTTAAACTCCAAGTCTCAGCCCCATAAGTTATTACAGGAAGAACGCATTGGTCGTAAACTCTTCAAGTGTTGGGAATATCCGATTCTA
>JABXWE010002004.1:0-60361 GCA_014611495.1 Limonius californicus | reverse complement strand
TTTTTTTGATATAATTTTTTCCATCGGCTTTTACTGTAAAGTGTAATAAAAAAAATTTAGTAATTATACTAAACACAATAAAACACTGAAACTCGTGCAGACCTATAAAGAAACAAAGATAGGTAAAGATGCTTCTGTTGAACGATTTAATCTTGTCATAAAACGTGCCTGTTACATTAATAACATCTTAGTCAAAGGAGGAAGGGAATATAATATAATATTGTTAAGACTGTTATAACAGAAAAAGAAAAGCAATTTCGTTTAGTAGATTTAATTTGTTTTTCAATGTTATCTTTATTTTTCCGGTAAAATTGGACATGTGCCGAAAACAAAATGCTATCACATTATTAACAGCTTTGTTGTAGTGTTGTTTGTCGATTGTCTTCTAAGGGGTGTTCTCAAGGTTCGATTTTTGTTGATCAACTAAAATCGATCAATTATTTTGTTCACAGTTTTCATCAAAAATCGAATCAATATACCTATATAATTAAAATGCCGCCTAATGCAGTTGTTAGTGCTGGCGTTGGAGTTACTTGCGTTTTGCTTAATGGACAAATTTTAGTGAATTTGAAGTGTAACCATAACAAATACTTGGGTTTTGGGTTAGGGGTGGGATTTTACACAGAAATCAGTTATAGAACGTCTCACGGTGAGAGTGTATTATAAACTTTTATGGACTATGCATACCCTATGAGATTTGACCGTAAAACGTTGCCAAATGTAAGCGCCTGAGTGAAGTGGATCCAGGCAAACGATGTCCTGCTAACTATTAAATAGTAGCTATCACCGATAAGCGGGTTGTGAAACAAAAGGCGTATTACATTATGATTGACAGGTGCTTGGTATCTTCAGAGCAATTTTAAGGAGTTTTGCAACACTAGTGTCCATAAGAGCCTGTACTACCCGCTCAGCGTGAGACGCTCTATAGAAGTATCGACAAACCTGATAAGGAAACTGGCATTGGAAGTTGCAGAAGGGTACAGAAATCATTTAAGAATGTCATCAGAGAAATTCCAAGAACTGCTGCCTAAAATTGCACAGAATATTAAGCGCCATTTTACCAAAAATAAAATTTTATCATAACAAAGAGTGCTCGCACACTGTACTGTAATACTCTGTGCGTGGTAGTAGACCTACAAAATTAAAATAACTCAAATAGACTGGAAAGATCAGCACGATTTAGATAGATTTCAACTTAAAAGAAAAATGCAGTGATTCATTAGTTGATCAACAAAAGTTAGACTGGGTCAAACTTTTGTGAAATCAATTAAAGTTAATGAACTAAAATTGAAATATAGGTTCTCACAGCATTTGTATTTGATTGAGAACGCCCCTGTAGCGTATCCGGTGTTTATAGATCATTCTGTAGCGCCACCTACGTTCGAGTGGTTCGAGTTTCCTATAACTAATCCGATATTTTTTTTGTTTTTGGTCTGCTTTCGTTCCTAACATTGTCCAACACTGTTATGAATAGCAGTAGATTAAGGATTTCTTCCTAGGATGCTTCCGCAATTACCAAAATTAGAATTTAGATTCTCATGCATAAAATCAAAGCCATGTATGTTGTTAGTTTTAATATACATACCATTTCAACACTGAAAACATGTTTGTTTGCAGTTTAAAAAATGTGTGAAACGTCATCATAGTTTGGTCTATGATTCACGGTATAGTATTTTTCTATAGGTTCCTTATGTATCAAAGACTGGCAACAATATGCATATTTAAAAAATATATGTTCAAAAGTTTTCCTATGCACAGATTTTTTTGCTAATGGGATATGATTTTCCTGATCAAAATTATGGTGATTGGTTTACAATTCTGGTAACAGAAAATTTTCCTCAAAGAATTATAGTTCTTGAAAAATACTACAGAAAACAGAATAATGGCAGTGGTTTCAGCCAAACTAGAAATTTAGTAGAGATTTGTACATCTGCTGTTCCAATAATCTGATAACATAAGAAGATAATTACAAAACGAGAAGACTGTTTAGGAAATACGTTAGAAAGCAATTTATATCTCCAACATTTTCTTTGTAGTTGGAGCCATTTAAAAGAAAACCCAGATAACAAATAGATTTTCATGAGATATTGTAAAAACATTGATTAAGTTTCTGCAGGTGCCATATAACAACGGGAAGTTGAGTAAAATTTAATACTGTTTCACGAAATTACAGCTTGTTTATTTTATGTAATCATATATTCTAGTCAAAATATTTTAGAACTTACAAGTTTGTATGTGTATCTTCTGTTTATTTAAATACTACTAACTGATGAGGGATTAAGCACATACTCCTGCACAGCAACCCTAATAAATTTAGTAAATTCACAAAACTAGAAGACCTAAACTTCCTAGGATAAAAGGAAATGGGACGTATACTTCAGAACAAATTTTATATAAAACCTATTGCGAATGTGTTTTCCAATTCCTTTTTCAGAATTAAGACGAAATTGATCCTGCTCTAATAATGGCTTATATATTCGCCACACTTCAACACTTTTGAACAAACTTAATATTTTATATTTGGCCACAAAATGTGGACGTAGAATTACTTCAGGAAGGCGATAGCGTTTCAATGTAGGCAAACCTTCAGCAAAAATACATTATGTAATGTTACCCAAAGCAGAACTCTAGGAAGCTTTAACGATCAATATGCAACGAAAGCACTTAGGTATACATGATGTTGCAGTTCAAGCGGAACATTATCGCTCTATTATATTTCTTGTATTACAAATTGAGAAAAAGGGCATGCGTCATAATTTCTAATAATATTGTATAAAATAAAGCAGATTAATTGCGAAACACAGCAAATACTTCTGATTACAGACCTATTTTGCTTTTACTTTTATCATTATAATTATTATTTAATAGTTTTATAAAGGATGTCCCGTATCTGCCTAGACTGTGTGATTTTGTGATTAGTTAAGGAAGTCATTATGACTTTACGAGTGTCAATATTTTTATTTCTTCAGAATATGAAATTGAACTATGTGATTTTAGGGTTGTTTTACTTCATACTACCATTTTTATGCTTAGTTGCCCCAAAATTATGGTTTTGATATAGTTAAGAAGTACATTCGTGTAAAGATCTTTACGAGGGCAACCTTTTAAGTTTTTACAAACGACCAGTAGGTGGCGCTATTGAGATGTGTCATTACTATGTTCGTAAAATTTGACATTTGGTATTGTGAAAACAGTGGCAGTTTAGAAATTGACCACGTACTTTGTTTAAAGTGAGCGTTTAAAAAAGCATTTTTGTTAAAAAAATAGAAATTTCATGGGAAGGTTTTCGTTGGATGATTTTTTTACGATTTTAGAAAAGGCCTAACTCAACAACAATGCATAGAATCGCTTTGTTCAACTTTTGGTAATAAAGCACCACCAGAAAATTGGTTTGTAGAATTTCCTAACGGTCGTGTGTCCGTCAGTGATGAATTTTGTGAAGGTCGACCAAAATCGGTTGTTATTCCAAAAAACATCGACACTGTGCGCAACATGGTTGAAGAAGATCGGCATATGACTTACAGTGAGATAGAGGCATCTTTAGACTGCAGTACCTTCGATTTGGTATGAAGATTTAGCTGTGAAAAAGATCTGCTCCTGATGGATTCCGCATAATTTGACCGAAGCTCAGTAAAAGGCTTGTGGTAATAAGTGTAAGGAAATGCTCAAAAAATTTGACCGAGGAATTGCAAAATCCGTATACAACCTAGTAGCAGATGACAAAACTTGGATATATTCGTATGAACCGGAAACTAAGCAACAATCCACTGTTTGGGGTGTACCAGGATAAACCGAATGCCACAAAAGTTATTCGTTCAGGAAGCACTTATAAGAAAATGATCGCTTGTTTCTTTGGTTGAACTGGACATTCCGCAATCATTTCTTTAGAGGATCGAAGAACAGTTAACGCTGAATGGTATACAACAATTTGTTTGCCAGAAGTCATCGACGAAATCTGGAAAAACAACCGAAAACGTCGCATCATTCTTCATCATGACAATGCCAGCTCTCACACAGCACAACAATTGATTATTTGAAGGAGAAAAATACCTAATTAATTTCTCATTCTCTGTATTTACCTGATTTATCACCTAACTACTTGTTTGTCATTCCGAATGTCAAACAGAAAATGCGTAGACAACTATTTTCATCATGTCAAGAAGCCGTTGAAGCCTTCAAAATCCATGTTTTTGAGATAGCATCTTCAACGTGGAAAAAGGTTTCGAGAATTGGTTTGAACTCTTGCAAAAGTGTATAAATCTTAAAGGTGAATATTTTGAAAAGCGCAATAAGAGTTTGTTCAAAAAAATTTTTCTGTTCTAGTTTTTGTAAAAACTTAAAAGGCTGCCCTCGTATTTGGTGTTCTGATAGTTTTTTTTTGCCCTTAATTACGTTTAAGTGAAGACTTAAAATAAATATAAATAAACACCGCTTGTTACCAATTTTGGTAGTAATATACATTCACATCGTTGCCAATATTTAAAACATTAAACTGCTTTTATCTTCAAAAGTAAGCCGCAAAGTTCAAAACAGTTTTAGGTTTTCGTTGCAATTTTGGATAAACATTACCGCAATGCATTGTTACGGTATAGGAGATACACGGTATTATCGCAAGGAAAATTTTAGCAAGAAAGATGACTTTTTAAATAGAGTCGAATTGAACGTAAGTTGGTCTGGAGTCGCTGTTTATAATTTAATAATAGCTCTACATTTATAACATTAATTATTTTGCTCAAATGACAATTCCTCAAAAACATAAGGGAAACCGTTTGCTAACTAAAAACAACTTACTTATGCTATATTTGCACTGAATATAGTCAAGTCTTTTCACTTTATTACAAACTATCATCCGTTTATGAACATAATGTACCTATACAACAGGAATGTCTAGATTGATCGAATTTTTTTCAAAGCAGAACAATCACAAGACTCTGTAACCAGTTTTAGTGGTTTGGCATAATGAACAGCAACAAAGTTAGCAATTTATCTAAGCTACTATTTATCTAATAGAAAGACAAAATCAACTGCGTTATTTTAGGTAAGATAAAGAAAGTAATATCATGGATAGCCTATGACAAAGGCTGCGTTAGGTTTTGAATTTCATGGCTATCTGCCTCCTAGCGTTGAACCAATCGAAAGCGCTTGAAAGTGGAGGTTATTCAAATGAAATGCATAGCAAGTTTTCGAATACACGTTGAAAGGATAATGAGATGATTAGGAGAGTTTTAGATGCTGAAGCTATTTTTCTACATTGGCATACATCTTTTTAGAATATACCGTTTGCACTTACGGGCAAGGCGGTTTAGTTACATATATTTTTACACCGAAATAAATGAAATATATTTCTTTTTATAAGTAGTTAGATACAAAATAATACAAACGTTTTTCATTAATAATATTTTTAATTTATTCCAACACGTAAAAATACTGCTTTTTCTGCCAGCTTCTAATAAAACTTGAAATATATAATTTTTCTAACACGCAAATAATTTTAGTCGTATCTATAGAAATACAGGGTGGGTAAAACGTCACTATGGTGAACTAATGTTTTATTATTGTCAAGCAATATTCACTTTGTAAGTAAATAATTACTTACATAAATGTTTTTCAAATTGCTTTCTTTCGTTCATACATCGCTGACAACTTTCTTGCACAGCTTTTTTCCGAATCATGTTTTCAAACGCTTGTTATACCGGTGTTTTAGGTCCCGAACTCATTTTGGTTTCGTAGTAAAGACCTTATAGGTTTCCCTAACGAAAGAGATAGTCAGCATTTCCAATTACTTTTCTGAATTGACTGTACTGTCAAAAACCAATGTCCCAAGACGCTTGCGTATGAAATACCACCTCAAACAGTAACACCAGGCTGATTTCACTGACTTTCAAGAACAATGTTAGTTATGATCGTCTAAACCAATAAACAAAAATGAATGTTGACGCAGCCAGATAATTTGAAATTTGCTTCATGGCCCCATAAGATTTTAGAAAACATTTGATGGTTTTTTCTCTTATTTCTCTGTCTCTCAATGTCTCTTACAATCGACGTCATCTAAGAATGCATTTAGCCCTATGAAAATTTTTGAACTGAAACTTTCGAAACATCTTATTCAAGAGCAACCCTACGAGTAGATTTTTTAGGGCTTTGAATAATAACTGGTAAAACATTAACTTTGTTCTCCTCTCGCAATGATGGCCTACTTGACCTGTGGCAGTCCCTTACATCCATTTTGATTAAAACGTTTCTGTAAATTGTAGATCGGCTAACGCATTAGTGGAACAGTTCTGAAATGATGATTCCATTCGTTAATTATTGCACTAAAAATGCCTTTGCACCGGCATATAAAACAAAAATCCTTTTTTTTTTGTTATTAACCAAATTCAAACTAGCAATGTACTTTAGCCAGTTATTTCATTTGCTATTATATATAAATAAAAATCGGGAAGTTTCCAAATTATAGGGCGATTGAAAATTACATTATATTAGTGCACCTACAGCACACTATCCAATTAGTAGTGAATTTTGATCCACCCTGTATAGTTTGTCTTTGCCTGTATTTCAAATTTGGGGTCAAAAAACAGAACATATACGAGCCCTAACAACTACATATATATTCGGACACATCACATATTCTTAAAGAATATTCTGTAATTTGACATATGAGGTATTTTGAAAACTTTTGTGATAAAAATGCTGTACAGTATAAGTACCTCAACTTATTTACAAACGTTGTGTACAAGTGATACCTTTTTTGAACTACTACAATAATTTGTTTTAAAGACAAGTATTTTGGTTGACAACTAAATGTTCGGACATGTTAGTCATTCTTCGTGATTACAGGCAGGCGGCTGCGATAATTTTGTTTAATATAGTTTTCGTGTCATTTTGGTATGTGTTTGGCACTTTGTGTCTTGCAAATCAATAGTTATGGTTTGAGGGATACCAACACCGCGATTAATTCGTGAAACTGTAATTAAAGAATACCATAGGGGCAATTCTATGCGTAAAATTGCTCAAAACTTGGGTTTAGCCAAATCCACAATAGCAGACATTATTCACAGATTTGGAGAAACCGCAGATATTAACATCAAGGGTAAAAGCACTGGCCGTCCCAACCTTCTAACTCCTAGACAACAACGAAGATTTGTTAGAGTTTGTAAAAATTCAAGAAGGGCCACCCTACGTGAAATAAGTGCACTGTGGAATGCTGAAACGGGCTTGAGACTTTCACGAGAATGCTGCCGAAAATGGATTCACAAGTCTGGTCTTGGATTTTATAAGGTATACAAAACAAAACAAGCATTCAAAAGTTTTACTGCATTCAAATTATTTAGGCTAAGGAAAAACCACTCTTAACCAACCGTCAGAAAAAGAAACGGTTAGCGTGGGCGAAAGACAAAGCTAACTGGACTCGCGACGATTGGTATAAAATCATATTTAGTGACGAATCCAAGTTCGACATCTGCGTTGGGGATTTTCGAAGACGAGTTGTAAGATCGCGAGACGAAGCCTTCCACAAAGACTGCCTTAAACGTACAGTAAAGTTTCCTCAGGGACAAATGATTTGGGGGTGCATGTCAGCATACGGTTTAGGAAGGCTGGCGTTCATAAAGGGTACAGTGAATGCACTATATTATCAAGATTTGTTAGAAAGAAGCTTGTTGCCGAGCATACAAAGCTTACATCCAGATGGAAATTTCATATTCCAGCAAGATGGGGCTTCGTGCCATACCGCCAAAACCACTCAAAAATGGTTGTCTGACCATCACATTACCGTATTAGACTGGCCATCAAATAGTCCCGATCTCAATGTTATTGAAACGCTGTGGCACAAAATGAAGCAGAAATTACGTGATAATCCTCAACGTACGCTTCCTACCTTGCAAGCAAAAATTCAAGAAATATGGGATTCGTTCACCCCTGAATTTTGTAAAAATCTCGTTTCTACAATGCCTGGTAGAATTAAGGCTGTAATCAAAGCCAAAGGAGATGTTACACCTTATTAAAAGAACAGTGTCCGAACATTTAGTTGCCACATTAATTACGCATTTATTGTTACTTTTTAATGGATAAACATTGTTATATAAATTTTTCATAAGCTTTTATTAAAAACGACATACAATAATATTATTAAAGCAATAAGCGTTCATAGAAACATTCAATAAAATATTTGAGTTGGCTTTTACGTCCATTTACTAGAAAAATTAGTAGTGTCCGAATATATAGTTGTTAGGGCTCGTATAAAGTATTTCATATCCAGCAACGCTATTTTTGTGAATTACTAGAAAATATGATATTCAGTTATTTTTCTATTGTAGCTTTCGGCTGTCAATTCATGCCCTTTGTACATATTTACTAAGATACGCAAATTAGTTTATAGCACGTACAGGCTTAACCTGCCTCATACCACACGGTCCGTAGAAGCTTGAATAAATCATTTATGAGCTCTTCTAATAGGAATGCAGTATTCTAAAACCGAACTATTCGATATTCGGTTATCGAATAGTTACAATGAATGGGTTAAACGATTAAGCCCCTATTTATTAGGTATCCGTTTTATCCGAATTGCGTGATTACACGCTTAACCGGCTATGGTCTATACTCTATAGTTTAAATATTTTCGGTAATATAATAAGAACGTTATCGAATGAAAGAATTGTTAGATAGCCAGTTACAATAATTAATCATCGGAGAAGGTAAAACAAATTTATTACAGGAGATGAGCATTATATGAGTGATATTAGAATTTCTCCTAGAATCGGGTATTTCAAAACTATTCTCATATACATATTAAAAGAAAAGAGAAATTAAATTGAGGTTATATCCTACAAACAACTTGGTAACAATAAGGACTGATGATAACTGATAAATTAACCAACCATAAAGCTTTACTTGTATTTTGTTATTACATATTTATTTATTGTATGTATTTGTCCTAACCCTAGAATAAATAACATTAAAAAATCACTCAGATCTAATTTTATTATCTTCTAAGCTTCTTTTCGAAAAGAAGTGTTAGGAGCTTCTTCCTTAGTATGTACTTGTAAAATGTTAGTGGCATAAAGTAACTATATTTATTTAAGTTTTTGCTTGAAAAGCATTTTAGTGGCTGCAAGAAATTGATGCAAATTCACACTTTAATGGTTTCAATGCGAAAATGGTATTGTATTACTATAAAGCAGATTATTTTAATTAAACTTTCCATGTATATAACTTTGAATGTAACTGTAACATTTTCGAGTTTACAGAAATGTGACTTTTGAAAGAAAATAAATCGAAAAGATTTTTTGTTAAAAATTCTGAAGTTATAAAAGTTTAGAAGATCTATAAAATACTTTTACATCTTGTTTCTTTTGATTGTCTTATGTTTTCTGTGAAACTAAACCCAGTTGGTTATTTGAGGATTCTGAAAAAATTCTATAGAGATTATTATTGGAAGTATGAAAAAGTTCAGGCGATGTGTTTCGCTCATTTTTGGTTATACAACAAATCTTTAATTCTAGAAGAGAATGCGAATCCCAATTCTAGAATAGGATATTACTTCGTTCTTAGATTCGATATCGGGCTCTATCATCGGAAATCCATTCGCAATTCTAGAATCGAAATCCGATTTTTTTCTCACTTACCTATAGGATTCGGATTTTAAACTAAGCTACAGGAGGTGAAAAGCCTGTCCTAATATATATTATTTTTATATTTACCAATACCATTAAGAAGCTACTGTTTCAAGCATGAGTGACTGCAGAGCTCAAAACGGTAGAAAAAATGTTTTTACAGATCACTGTGTAGACAACCTTGGGAAAATTTTAAAATGTATTTTTTTTATAGAATATGGTAGAACATCGTTGTTTCTGTACTTTGTATTCATTTGATTTTGTATTATTAGGTATCTCAGTGTTCATATTCAGATATTTTATAATCCAATTCTGTTTTGAACACCAGTGCCAGTCAAGTAAAGTAGTGTCTCAGAAGTGGAGGTCCCACGAGATTATCACTCATTCATCCTCAATTTATTTATATTTCATTCACGATGTTTGGCATTTGCTTTGCCTGTACGATATTTAATTGCTGGTTCTTCAAATTAAAAATATGTTTTCGAGGCAGCTCCCGTTCGACCTTCCTCGCATATTTATCTATTTTTGTCATAAACTTGTTTGACTACGCTGTGTTTAGTTGTGTCTTTAACTTATTCATAATGAGTATGTCAAATTTGTTCATTACAAATTAACCTAATGAAAGTACTAGTCGGAGAAACCTTACTAAAACACGAAAAGGGAAAAATGCAGAAGAAAAGACACTAGTCCGAAGCAAATAATCTTCAACCTCCTTCCAAGTAGAAATGTTTAAATATTTATAAGCTAATTAGCAGTTTTTATTGGATCTGATCCGGTCTGATTGGTCCATGTTATTTTAATAATTTGTTCTGCAAATATCTTTCTAAGACGGTTTTTTTGTAAAAAGTATAAAATGTTATGAATGAATTCCCAAAACTTGTGTCATTATTTATTTATTAATATCCCTAACGGCTGTTTGTTTGCATAATTAACGATTTACAAACTCCCCATTTTAGGCTCCACATCTTTTCTACAAGATTCCAGAAATTTATTGTTACTTTGGACAATTTTCCGTCTTTTGGGTTAAAGCACGTTGTTTGAATACATATTCCGTATTCTTTCCCGTCAGATATTTTTCGTTGTTCCTACGTTCTAGATATTGTCATTTTTCATCTTTCTCTCTTATATGCACTAACGCACACACTTAGAGAGAAACAGGAAAAGAGACCATTCGTGAACGGGAAAGTATACAAGTGAATTAGCTTCTTACTTTCTTTTCGTCTCGGCCGGAGAAACAGTCAAGGTTGGTCTCAAATTTCCAGATTTAAGTAGCACATATTAGATTATACGGTTTCTAAACTCTCTCCGGCATACAGGCAACCAAAAATTAAACTGATTTCGGGTCGTACGTACCGGTTGTTTTGTGCTCACGCCATTTAATGTGCAGTGAAAACTAATCCCTATCGGTTTGTTAATTTGATTGCTTAAAAAATCGAGTGCTACGCCGATAACATGACATTCCGTCCATTAAGCAAAGAGCTGCAGGAAATAGCTATAAGTGAACTCAACGAAGTACCCAGCCGAATTCAAGCAGATTTAGATCACATTCGTGAATGGATTTCTAAACAACCTCACCTAAATGCTAGAACGGGTAAGTTTCTAGACACTAAAACTTTTTAACTTTTAGCATCGTTGGCCTATTGTTTTAGACGATCAATGGCTTTTGGCATTTCTACGTGGTTGTAAGTTCAGTCTTCAACGAACGAAAGAAAAATTGGATTTTTATTATACTGCAAAGGGACTCATGCCGGAATTTTTTAAAAACAGGGATCCCTTGCTGGCTGAAATACAAGAGGTGCTGGCGTCCGGGTGAGTTGGGACATTAAACGAAATCAAAGTTGGTATGATATTTATTTTGCAGTGTATTTCTCGTTCTTCCAACTACTACCCATCCCTCAGCCCCTAGAATAACCATGAGCCGAGCCCATAGGGCGAATGTAGAAACAATGAGCTTAAAGAACTCTATTAAACTACTAACAATGATTACGGATATTTTACTCCTCGAAGATGATAATTTTGTTGTGGCTGGGATCCATTCCATTGCAGATGTAAAGAACATGCCCTACAGTTATGCGGCTCAATTTACCCCCGATTTTAGTAAGAAATTCATTACGTGCATCCAAAAAGCACTTCCTATTCGAGTGAAAGAAATTAATTATGTAAATTCGCCTTCTGTTTACGTCACCGTCTTCAATATGTTTAAACTATTTATTTCAGAGAAACTCCGAAACAGAGTAAGACGATCCTGTTCTTTAATTTCGATGGTATTTAAAAATTAATACAATTATTTTAGATACAATTTCATACAGAAAGTAACTTTAAAGATTTCGTTTCATCGAAAGGCATTTCTCCTTCTATTATGCCTACAGAATACGGTGGCGAGGAGATATCATGCGACGAAATAGCAGGTATGAGTTGCGAAATAAATGAATATAAAATTGTAATTCTTTCATATAACATTGCAGCTTACTGGAAGAAGAAAGTGGAAAGCTACCGCGACTGGTTTTTAGAAGATGAACAGTATTGCACCGACGAAACGAAACGGCTTGGAAAGCCAAAAACTAGTGAGGAAATGTTTGGTGTGGAAGGTTCTTTCATGAAGTTAGAAGTTGATTGACCGAGTTCAGCAGCTTTCAACAATTAGGTTCTAGTAAACACCAGGAAAATAGATGGTGTTGACTAATCTTCTAGGCCTACATAAATAATTGTAATATGTGGGGGGCTCTTAATTTTAATGTAAGTTACTGTGATATGTTGGGGTTATGTTCTGTAAAACTTGACAGATGTTAGGGTACCAAACGAGAAAATGTTTATAGTAGTTAGTACATTCACTATATTCAAAAAAATCAAAACTGCTTTAGAGTAGTGCATTCCACCATTTTATTGCCTTCAATGGCTGGAAATTATAATTTACTAGTTATAAGCATAATTAGTTTATAAACGAAGATTAATTCATGTTCAAATACTAGATAAAGGACTACTGATGTAGGTTTTGATTTGAGAATTTTCCGCTTCTGAGGAAAATAAAATGGAGGAGTAATTTCTTTGTTTCATGTTTCCATCTGTGGTGCCGCTAAATAGCGGCCCTCGCTGTTATTGGCGCATGTGCGGCTTATTTCCAGTATTTCATCCTTTCGATAGCTACACATGTAATACGTGACACTTGATTTTTGAGAAACAATCTTGTGTATTAGTTCAATAAAACCTTTTAACAAAAACTCTTTTAAGACTTGTGTTCAGAAACACTTAAATCACATTTGAGAAACGATTTCCAAACTTTTTACTATTTATTTTTTTGTAAAGTTTTACTGCCTTTACAACACTTACCTTGCAAAATTCCGAGAAATCTTTTACTGTATACAGCAACACTTGGATCTTAGTGCCAATCTGGTAAAAAAACCAGCCACCAGAAGCGGACTTGGGGGTTTTGTCAGAAAACATACGACTAAGTTATTTGAGCGACCAATACCTCCAAAATTTATTTGATACAGTACACTTGCTGTAATACTAATGTTGAGATATGGATACATTGGAACTTTTGTTTAAAATCATTTTTTCTTTCGGAATAATTAGAAATCACTGTACTTGCTTCTATAAGAAGAACACCTTTGGGATTGGTGTCAAAGTGGCTTTTTGTAAATGTGGTCCTCGTAGAGAGGTCTTTAACTTTTCGCAATATTTTTTTTGATAATTAACTAGAATCGATTAAAACACATTTTTAGATTTATATTCTATATAAGTACTCGTATATATTACATTTACTCTATTTATGTTTTGTTTAAATAGTTTTTTACGGTATTTTATTTTCAATTTTTTAATTGCCTTTGTAAAATTACGTTTGAACTTTCTTTAGTGCCAAATTAAATTTTCTTGAGAGTCTTCGATTTGTAAGTGTGATGACAGTTTTTGCGCCTCCAGCAGGCGTTCTAGGATCTCCTTTGGCTGACACTTTACAGTTTTTGGAACTTCTTCGCTGACCAATTCGTTTACTGATATATATGTTCCAACAACCTCTTCCTCCCAATTACTTGCAAGAACCTTAGTAGCTTAGTGATCACCTTCAATACTCTTCAAGTCAATTCCAACTAGTTCAATTACTCAATTTCAAACCCTACAGTAATCAGAATTTACCGCAATGGTAATTTCTACAAATTAATAAAAGGGTTGGTTGTGCTCGATGTAATAAAGCATTGGAAAATCCGCAATCTTCCCTGAAGATAAACGGTTAAGTTTTTTTGTTTAAGGGCACAACAAATTGCTAACAAAATTTCGTAGAAATGGATAAAATTGATTTACTAGTCTTTGATGGAAGTAGCAAACATGAGAAAATCCATCTTGATGATTAGCAGTTTATTTACCTACCGGCGCTGGAAATTTGTAATAAATTGACAAAGGGTGACTGGTATTTGAGAGGTAGGTACAAGAATATTGTAAAACTCTTAAAAGCTCTTAAAGATTAGCGATCACGTCTGGTTATCCAGGTGGCCGTCTTAGGAAAGGTTTATATAAGGGTTTTTTATGAACCAAAAATTTCGTTCTTTTCACAAAGTGTTTTTCTTTGGGAGGTGGTTTGCTTACCGAGGTTTTACAATATATGGAGTATATATAGAGTAATAACTGGATACGATAGTATAATGCTAAGTTGTTTTCATATTATCGTCATCCCAATCGTCATGAGAAGTAAGACCAATTTGCTAATTTAATGGAAATTGTACCGTCAGGGTATCAACACAAGCCACCCCCGTGTTTATAACTTTCGCCCTTAAGGTTTTACACATTTACAACTATACCAATATTCTTCCATTGCTTCAGTGCTTCAGTGAGCTCATTCGAAACTTCTACCTATAGTTCTTGATGACATTCGTTAGTTGTTAATATCCTTACATCATGGTTATTTAAAACTTAATGTAGAAGTCACCTTTATACTTGTACTTTTACTTTATACCTCGAAGTTACTGCAGGGTTCGATCTTCAGGATGTGTCCAATTGCAAGACTATCCGCAAAATCCGCTTCGCCTAAGTTAATGTTATATGTGTCTCTTTAGCAGTAGTACTACTAGTAGGTAGACAGATTGGCCGAGTGATTAAGATGCTGGCGTTAAGCTCCAGTTTCATAATGAAGCGTGGGTTCGAATCCAATATTTGGCTTCTTTTTTTTTGTAATCACCCAAACCTTTTAAAAGTGTGGATACAATTTTGTAAATTAAAAAATATAAACAAATCAATCGTTTCATTTGTTTGTGACCTGGTATATAACCTTTACTTCAAGGGTTCGACCTTTGGCAACGACCTTGAAGATTCAGTGGTGTTGGAGAATCTTGATCTTGAATTCAAAGATAGTGGTGGTGGACCTGCAATAGCATTGTCCTTCATTTAAACTTCAAGGTTAGTGGTGGAGGGTGGTTTTAGAACTGTCAAAAATACTCTACTCTTGGGGTTGTATATTTGTTATAGACGCCATTTTGGGACTGTGTTGGATACGATATCAAATAACGCGCTACATATCTTTAAAATCTCTATATTTGACAAAGTAAAACGATACGTGTGTAACAAACAACAGTCGGAGAGCAAGTGTGTTCTCACATGTGCCAATTCAAAATCCAAACTATCGTGATTTATACATAAGTAAGGATTATTTGACCACACGGACACCCTTAATCGCAAAAACCCTAGACGCCCATAAATAAAATATGGAGGGTAAGCACTTTGTTTGAAGCGGCCGAGGTAAGGTATACAATGGCTCATCTGCCTGTAATCACAAATATTTGGAAACCAATCCACATGTCTAGATTAGTTGAACACAACACATGCAACTAAAAATAAAACATAACAAAGAAAAACTGGTTTCAAGACGTGCTGTGCAGATTGTTTTGTACTGATGTTGTTGTTTGTTCATGTTTTAAAAATCGCTGTCGAACTTTGTAACCGGTCGGGAGTGTTAAGACGAAAACATGGCTATCCGTCCATTAAGTAAAGAGCTCCAGGAAATAGCTATAAGTGAACTCAACGAAGTACCCAGCCGAATTCAAGCAGATTTAAATCACATTCGCGAATGGATTTCTAAACAACCTCACCTAAATGCTAGAACAGGTAAGTGTTTGAAAACAATTTTTTTAAATTTTACCGCTTAAGCTTCATTGTTTTAGATGATCAATGGCTATTGGGCTTTCTACGTGGTTGCAAGTTCAGTCTTCAGCGAACGAAAGAAAAGTTGGATTTTCATTATACTGTAAAGGGGCACATGCCGGAATTTTTTAAAAACAGGGACCCATTGCAACCGAAATACAAGAGATTCTAGCGGCTGGGTGAGTTTGGCTATTGAACTTCTAAGTAAACAAAATAATTGTGTTATTTAATTTGCAGACTATTTGTCGTTCTTCCAAAAACTGCTCATCCCTCAGCACCTAGAATAAATATCATTAGAACCCATAGGGTTAATCCTGAAACAATGAGTGTAAATAACTTGATGAAAGTACTAACAATGGTTACAGATATTTTACTCCTCGAAGATGATAACTTTGTAGTGGCTGGGATTAACTCTATTGCAGATGTGAACAACGTGCCCTACGGTTATGTGGCGCAGTTTACCCCTGCTTTCAGTAAGAAATGTCTTATGTGTGTCCAAAAAGTACTTCCTATTAGACCGAAAGAAATAAATTATGTTAATTCACCTTCTGCTTTTGTGGCAGTCTTCAACATGCTTAGTATTTTTATGTCAGAGAAACTCCGAAACAGAGTAAGGCGATCATCTTCGTCTATTTCTTTGATAATTTAGAATTAATACAATTCATTCAGGTACAATTTCATACAGAAAGCAGCTTTAAAAATTTTGCTGCATCTAAAGGCTTTCCAATATCAATGATGCCTATAGAGTACGGTGGCGATGAGGTTTCGTGCGACGAAATAGTAGGTGAGAGTTACGAGATAAATGAATCTAAAAATATAATTCTTTCATAAAACATTGCAGCTTACTGGAAAAAGAAAGTTGAAAGTTACCGTGACTGGTTTTTAGAAGATGAACAGTATTGCACCGACGAAACGAAACGGCCTGGAAAACCTAGAACTAGTGAGGAAATGTTTGGTGTTGAGGGTTCTTTCATGAAGTTAGAAGTGGATTGATCCGGTGTCACAGAGTTCAACATTTGAACTTTTATGTTTAGAAGCTAGGAAAGTAATTGATGTTTGAGTAATCTTCTAGGCGTAAATACATAATTGTAGCACGTGGGTTGTTCCTAATTTTAATATAAGTTACTGTTATATTTTGTTGAGGTTATGTTCTATACAAAAAGAACTTGATGCATATTAGGATAGCAAACGACAAAGCGTAGTAGATCCACTATATTAGAAAATCAAAGATGGTTTAGAACAGTGCATTCTCCCATTTTTATTCTCTTCCACGGTGGGAAATCATCAACAAGTATGAAAATAAGTGGTTTATAAACTAACATTCATCTAATGCGAATGACGGGCAAATACTAGATCAACGATGATTTACATGTGCCGGAATTTTAGACTTTGCCGTTTCTGAAGAAAACCAGAGTGGAGGAATATTTAAAAATATTCTATTTTGTTGATCACTCATTTATGAGTAATATTAACATCATAGTTTCTAATATTAGATGTAGGTCAACTAATAATAATTTAATACATAATAAATTAAATTTATGTTTTTCTCAATGCCGAATGAAACAATATTAGGACTAGAAACCCAAAAACAATTTTTTGTAGGTATATATTAAAATGTTATTCTCTATGGTAATTATGAAGAAAATATAGTAAACAAAATATTATTGTGAACATCCGATGTTAGTATTGTTCTGAGGAATACGTTTAGAAGTCGTGAAGTAAATTCAGAAAAGGTTCTAAAATAAGTCTTCGATAGTTCTCAGCATTGATTGTTTCACGGAAAAATATTGATCCTATTATTCGTTGTCTTGACATGGCCACCCAAACACCAGTTTTAGTAGGATGTAAGTCAGTTTCTACAAAAGTATGTGGATTTTCTGTAGCCCATGTTCGATAATTCTGGCTATTTACATAGGCAGACAAATGTAACCATGTTTCGTCGGTATAGAAAGTCAAATTCTGCAAATCATCATTTAAAGTATTATTAAACCATTGACAATAGTCTATTCTGCGCCCATAATCAATTTCGTGAAGGTGCTGTACAATGGAAATTCTATACGGATGCAAATTAAGTCTTTGCTTTAATACCTTCCGGCAACTTAACACTGACACTCCTACAAGTAAACAAATTTCTTAGTATCAAAATAAGACGTTTATAATGTAAATCAAACCTGCATGAGCTGACAATTTTCTTAAGGATTTCCTCGGGTTTTGCGTTATGCGTTGTTGTATATCGGCAACAACTTCGTCAGTTAAAATGCTGGACCTTCCAGAACTTTTGCTCTTACAGATGCAAAGTTTTTCTTCAAAGCGTTTAACTATTCTGTTCTTGTGGTTCGAAAACGCCTTGTCCGAAACAATCATTCCAGGGAAAGCTACGTTAAACTGTTCCACGCACGACTGAAACGAATACACCCTGGTGCCATTCTCGGTTAAAGAACCACTTCGAAAATGTGCCGTTAGAATAAAGGCGTCGTGTTGCTGGTTCTGAAAAAAACTGATTTTATGGAAAAAGCTAGCAGTAAACAGCGTTAAACGCAAGAAAACAAGGAAAAAAAATAAAATCCCCTGACGAACGCCTATGAACAAAAATGTCAGATTACTAGTGACAAGTCCCTAGGGGGAAACATAAAATCAGTAAATTACTAACTTTCATTGTAAATGTTCCCGCCTTTTCCTCAGTTATTTAAAAACACCCTGTACAATCTACTACAGTTCAAATTAGATATACGATGAAGTTCACCCTCTGTAATAGAGACTACACAGTTGATACTAAATTTGACTTTTGAAGATGTTCCGTTAACTTCCTTAGTTACAATAAGTGTCAAAACATCTCAATTCCTGTTTGAGTTTTTGCTCATTTCTCATCTACTATCTACTAGTTTTCAAATATTTAAAGGTAGAACTAGTTTTATACGAAAATATTCCCCTCGATTTAGCTCAATGTATTTGCGGTTTTCTTTATTGAGTGTATACTGAAATTGAACATGTTTGCACGGCAAATTAATTCTTGTCAGAGCTAATAAATGACGCAAATATACAGGGTGTTTCATAAAGAATGAGACCCCATTTGATTATAATCTCAATTTCCATAAAATTAGCAAATTGGTTGTACTTCTCATGACGATTAGGAGGACGATAATATGAAAACAACTTAGCATTATATTATCGTATCCAGTTATTCGCCAAAATAGCATTGCTGTAAATGAGGTACTCTATATACAGGGTACCTCAGAAAGAATGGGTCAGCGTTTAGCCATAGATTCTATAGGTTAAAATAAACCGAACAAACCTAATGTGCCTAGGTAAAAAGTTCTTCCCTAAGAAGTTATAGGACCTTAAAGTTCAGTTTCTTATTTTTTTTTCGTTATGGTAATATTGAAAATTGTAAAAATACGAGGCGTGTCCGGGATCTAAGGTATCATTTATTTTCACTCTGCTCTGATTTGTTTCTGTCAAAACGCTACAATCAAATAAACATCACACATGTTTGTACTACAATCTGTGAAACTTTGAACGTGTTTGATTAATAAATAGCTGAGAAATGAATGTAAATATGGTATCACCTTTTATTAATGCGTGCCCATTCGAAATTCGCAGCGTAATTCGGTTTCTTCATGGAGAAGAAATCCCGCTGTGTAAAATTCACAGCGAAATGGTATCTGTGTATGGTACTGTAATATCTCGTAAGCAGGTTTCGGTATGGTGTAAAAAATAACCGTTTTCTGGGACGCCAAAGGATTACCTCTTGTCGAATTTATACGATATGGTGAAACTGTTAATGCTACACGTTATTGTGAAACTTGTAAAAAGCCTTGGTTTATTAACGCGTGGTGTTATATTTCCAAATACAATTAAAATAAATAGAAATTTTCAACACCTTGTTTCTTGAAAACTAAAGCTATGAGCACACATGTCCGCAAGAACTTTTCTTCATAAAATCGGTTGCGAAATCACCGCTTTAGTTATTTTAGGTTACTTAGGAAACACCCTGTATAGAAATTAACTTTTCAATAATTATAATTTTGTAAATTGTGTTTATGTAAAAAGTAGGAGTATTCTATAATAACTTTTATTGGCATCTAATTCGATACTTATATTTTTGGGCAACCGGTCAGAAAATGTAACTTTTACGGACGCAACTGAGCCCGCAAAATTTGGTTTTCTCGGTTTAGGCTTGGAATGTAATTCCCAACTAACAATTCGAATATTACCGTTTCCTTTTAGATAGGATACCCGATAGTTTGATGAAATAAATCGAAGGTCATAATTATTTTCAGAAAAGGAAATGTATAATTTCTCTATTTTAGCGAATCTAATGCGGCTGCACAAAAATAGTGTGCGCAAGTCCGAGGAAAGTACATTCCGTCCTCGTTACACAATATACTATTGCTTGTTTGTATTTATATATTTTACTGATGACTGTTACAAGTGTTTTGTGTGTGGGACGATGCACAAGAAGGCATATACGTTTTTATAAAATTAATTGCTAAGAAATAAAAAAGGTCACTGAACACTATAAAACATATAGGTACATACATATACTTATCATATATCAAACAGTGTAAAACTAAAAATTGTTATGTGGTGACTATTTTTAAGTATTCCATTATTGAAATTCTGTTAAGACGACATATTGAATAATCAACGACATTATCGAACGCTTCATCATTGGGAGTTTGAGGTACATTTCTCAGTCGTTTGTTCTCCTCGCAGCATTCATCACAAAGACCGAAATGTCTGCACGGTAACAAAACTATCGTTGGAGGTGCTGTTAGTCAAATCATGCAAACTGCTTCTCCAGTAGCTTCCTCTCTTGCTTCTTCAATAGTTTCCTCTTCTGCTTCTTCGGCAACTTCACCTTCCGCAGATATCTCGTCGACCTCCTGGTGTCTGAAGAATAATATCATAAAAACAATTACACTTACTTGTCATACATAAAATTCTATCGCAAAGAATAAGTGCGTATTACACTCGTATTATGCAGAATTCAAATTAATTGTCAAATTGGGGTCGGTTATGAGATAGTCGAATCATTGGGTATATACCTAATTACCTTGCCGTAGGTGGGGAATTACAGATTTCTTGGAAAAGTGGTAGGTTTTTCAAAAGAATCCGTAGTTCCCCATTTATTGCTAGGTAGAGGTATACTTTGTGCTCTGACGACTGTACTAAAATTGCAGCGAGTCATTGTGAAATGGGCAGTTTTGAATAGTTGTGCAGTGGTAAAAATTCACGTATTTCAAAACCATAATTTTAATAATATTTTTGTACTGGGATTTAGAGTTTAAACAAATACCTTTATAAATGTGCTTAATTGACTTAGTTTTGGCTATAGATTCCGTAAGATAAACAAAGAAAAGTGAAAATGTCTTATTCCTAACGGTTTCAAAATTTGTTTTTTGCATTTGAAAAAGGAAAAATTAAAGACAAAACAATATGCATCCGTACATTTACCCACTCACGCAAACACGCGCGTGTGCCGTGTGCTCGTCCGCCCTTCCACTCACCCAGTTACCCATCGAGCCACCTGTACCTACATATAGACCTACATACCTACATGATATGGTGCAGGCACATCTCCTGGTAAGGCGGTTAGGAAAAATTCCTCGGAAAGCTCCTCTTCAATTGAATCATCCGCAATGCTGGAATTAAAATATCTTTCCACTGAATAAGACACCCCATTCAAAAATCTCCCCACATGCTTATGGTTCAGAAATGCAATGGACGCTTCTCTGATTCTTCTGTCATTAAGACGATATTTTCTTTTGTTAAGGACTCGAATCTGTAAGCCCTCATCCACAAACGCTCGTATTTCCCTCACGATTATTGAAATGTTACGTCTACGATCTGGAAAAAATTCAAAAATTAATGAGAACGAAACGCACACTATAGTATTCTGGAAAAATCACTAAACTGGAAATAAGCAAGTTCAGTTTAAAAAGAACTGTCCTTAAGTGTTCTCATGAGTTATACAGTCTGAAATGTGATTTTATAAGGCTGTTTAATAATGAATAAAATAAAATAGCTACAATTAATTACCGGTGAACCCTCATACGTTTGGACCCCTTCCACGCAATAGTCGTTGCAACGTTACGTGGAATGACTCATTGTCATTGTTTGTCCTTTTGATTCGGCTGAAGACAGATAGTGAATTTGGTCCAACTTTGTCACACCATTGTCTTTGATGATACCTGAAGCAAAATAGTAAGTTAAAGCAAAACTAAAATGTAGCATCTATTACATGTATCCCACTGCTGGGAATCGGTCTCTTCTCTGCCACGTGTTTCTCCTCAGCGCTAAAGTAGAAACACGGGGGAAGTACAGGAGGGAACGTCGAATCCGAACGCCAGAAATTCCAGAGAAGGTTTTTAGCATTAAGATGCCACTGTTGCAAGCCGAATTGGGAAATTGTGTGTGGTGGGTTGCGGACAAGAATTTTATAAATCTGCATAGTTCTGCTTAGGTTTCGACCCAAGCGAGAATCGACATTTTATTTAGAAAGAGAGCGCTCTACCAACTGAGCTACCACCACACATGTTACATGTATAAACACTATTAAATTCAATATAGGTACTGAGTGATCGTTTTCAATCCGGAACAGCAGCCCCAATCTTATTTCAAATATCTTTTTGACTTTACAGATAAAAACAATTATACTTGGGAATTAAATATAAGACACGAATCTGCTTTACTGACCAAGTCAGTCACACGATACAACAGCCCTTTCAGGTGTTCGGAGGCCACGTCAGACCCAAAAGTAAACTTTCCCATCTAGGAATATAAATTACTTTATGCATTCGTTTACTCAAAACATATAAACGGTGAGTTCGTATCAAAACTTACCTTAAAAGACTACGAAAGTTCTCCAGGATATTCTGATGCAGTAAAAAGTTTTTTACGTAGTCAACGCCGTCCTCTATATAATTAGCTGGTAGTAATGCTAAAGCCATCAACATTTTGATGCCCGTTTTCGCATAGTTGTTAGTTTTTAAGAAATCGTTCATGTCCAGAACACGAGCTTTTCTTAAAAGTGCCTAAAATAATCATGTCTCTATACGTACACAACAAATTTCTGAAAAATAGATTAATAGTTTGGTTCTTGGATGTCAACATTTTGAAAGAAACTAACTGCGAAATAGAGGCGCTCGCGCCGTCTGTTCGAACTCATAAGAACTACAACTTGTACGTATAAGTATAAGTGTAGTTCTTACGACTTCTAACAGACGGATGTATAGTTAGTGCGTGGCAACAAGGAGCTTTTTAGAATAATCTTGTCTCATTTCACGACGTATCAAGAACAAGAATATTCTAGAAGCTATTTACCTAGTACATATTTAAGAGCGCGCGCATTTCGCTTAGAGTCGGTGCAGTTAAGTTACATTTACACAAGGGTCACACGTGTGTGCAATTTTTGCGACATTAAAGTTTGTTGTTTCTTGCCATCTATTTTATTACAAATTATACAAAAATGGATTTTAGAAAGTTTTGGGTATCTACATTTGCATGTGTTATGCCACGTCTACACCAACGTTCAGTAAAAGTTATATTTTATTATTTGCAGTGAATTTAGAATGAAAGAATAATACGATGAGGACAAGGAAGTACAACCACCCTCTGCTTCAGATACTGCCACTGCGAACCCTTCTATGGTTCAAACCACGGTTCCAGAGAGTGAAAGTAAATCTGAAGATGACGGTTACATAAAGATGAAATTAGAAATATCGTCGGCCTGGCGACCACTATGGCGGTTGATAAGAAAAAACATCTTCTGGAAAATGGCTGGGTATCTACGAAGAACTATGATTTTGCGGCAGATGTTAAACACCTTAAGAGGAAATTGTATCACCAGTGGCTGGACACATATTCACCATGGTTAGTTTATTCAAGGCGACTCAAAGGTGCTTTCTGTAAATATTGTGTGTTGTTTCCGCCGTCAGCCAGCATGATGAGAGTTGGTTGGGGTTCTTTCATCATCAGACCTTTCACTAAATACAAGGACATGCACGATTATAGTAAAGCACATGCACAAATCCAGGAGGATAAAGCCGCAATGGAATCTGCAAAATCGTTCATGGGGGCCGTTCCATTGGACATCCTACTTCACCAGTCTTCGGAAAAATTAAGGACAAAAACAAAAAAGTACTGCCCTCAGTTGTTTCCTGCGTCATGTTTTTTCGGCACACATGATTTACTTCTCATAGGTAAAAATTTGGACAAAGGCGTACTTATAGACTTATGCCGGCTGGCATCGAAGCAGGTGATTCACAATTAAAACTCCATTTTGAACATAGGCCGAAAAACGCGGCATACCGATCCCCTTCCTACAAAATGATATAATTGATCTATATGGCACTAAAATCAAGGAACAAATCGTTACCAGGATTAAGGAAGCTTACGCTTACAGCATTCTGGCTGACGGAGCCGCGGATATTTAAGGCAAAGAACAGCTGTGTATTGGATTGCATTTCTTCGATGCAAAGGCTAACACAATCAAAGAAGAATTTTCAGGCTTTGTAGAGCATTGACGATTTTGTGACAAATTTCAACCTAGACCCTGATAAGTGTGTGGGGTTAGGCTTTGACGGATGTTCCACCATGCCTGGGAAAGAAGGAGGTGTGCAGGCGATCGTGAGGCAAAAGTACAATAAAACCTTGTTTTTCCATTGCTCCTCGCTATAATAACTCTTTCTGTCGAAATAATGGCAAATCACTGTATTTGCCACTATAAGAAGACCACCTTTGCGATTGGTGTCAAAGTGGCCTTTTATAAATGTGGTCTCGTAGAGAGATCTTTAACTTTTCGCATTATTTTTGATAATTAACTGGAATCGATTAAAACACATTTTCACTATTTATATTCTATATACATGCTCGTATATATTACATAGTTTACTGTTTTTATGTTCTGTTCAAATAGTTTTTTACGGTATGTTATTTTCAATTTTTTAATTCCGTTTTGTAAAATTATGTTTGAATTTTCTTTGGTGCGAAATTAAATTTTCATGAGAGCCTTCGATTTGTAAGTGTGATGACAGTTTTTGCACCTCCAGCAAGCGTTCTAGGATCTTCTTAGGCTGGCACGTTACAGTTTTCGAAACTTCTTCGCTGACCAATTCGTTTGTAGCTACATATGTTCCAACAACCTCTTCTTCCCAATTACTTGCAAGAACCTTAGTACCTTAGTGATCACCTTCAATACTCTACAAGTCAATTCCAGTTAGTTCAATTACTCAATTCTGAACCTTACAGTAATCAGAATTTACCGCAATGGTAATTTCTACAAATTCCTAACCCTAAAAGGGTTGGTTGTGCTCGATGTAATAAAGCATTGGAAAATCCGTAATCTTCCCTGAAGATAAACGGTTAAGTTTGTTTGTTCAAAGGCACAACAAATTGCTAACAAAATTTCTTAGAAATTGAGGGAAGTAGCCAACATGAGAAAATCAATCTTGATGATAAAGGGTACTGGTATTTGAGAGGTATATATACAAGAATATTGTAAAACCCTTACACGAATATGTCCAACTCGCGTACAAGGATTATTTCTTCCAACTTGCTTACACGGGTCGGGTCGCCCCGCGAGTCAGGTAAAAGAATAACGATAATATTCCAACTTGCCTACACGGCAGTCGCCGAATACCTACTACACACTCGTTTGAATCAAAAAAGGAATCCATTCTCTAGGAGAAATTTTTGGAAAGCAACACTTCCTCAAAGAGTAGCTGGAATAAAAATATAAATAAAATGCAATCATTTTTATGGTAATTTTGAGGATATGTTGAAATCAGAGACATACACTTCTGTAGATTTTTTTATTGTCTACAACTTTTGTGTTCAACATTTGTTGATATAAATTATAGTTTGCACGGAAATCGTAAAAACTGAAAAGCACAGAAACTAATTTTTGTATCGTGCTTTTTTATAAATGTATTTAAACTTACCTTCACACTTTTTCTAGGCTTAGGACTGGCAGCGATTTGCTGGCGTGTTTAGAAGTTTTTTTTCGGAAAGTAAATGTTTCCTGCGTCAGATTTAAAATTTATAGTCAATTTACTATCTACAAGGTAGGTATTTACAAAATATTTACAAAATGCAGAGGGTATGTACAGTCTTTTACTCTAACTTTGCCACATAAGCTAGAGATCGTAGGCATTTTTTAATGTCTTTAGTTTGTGTATATGCCTCCAATATTTTAGTAATCCGGCTGTCCAAATCCATGTAAGTTTTTTCCTTTTCTTTCCCTCAAGGTTCAATTCTTTGCGTTTATAGAGGAAATCACTGTGTTCTGATTCTTCTTTTAAATATTTAATCAAATGTAAGACAGGTGGATGATTTCTATTGACCAGATCTCTCCACGACATTATTTGTACGGTGGAGCTTGTTGTGCAGCTTTTTGTGTCGTCTTAGGGGAGGTTTATATAAAGGTTTTTTATGAACCAAAAATTTGGTTCTTTTCACAAAGCGTTCTTCTTTGGGATGTGGTTTGCTTACAGAGGTGGTCTTTAGTCAAGGTTTTACTATACTATCAGAAATAGGTACAAATATTTCAACCAGTAATACATTGGCTCAAGTAGAATTCAATGGTACTATTCATTTTTCAAAAATCATTAAGTTTATTTTTTTGAATTACAATATAAAATAAAATTTTGTTTGACAACTGCTGATGATACATAGAAAATGCATTTAAGCTGTAGAAGGTTATTACCTAATTGTAAAGTAAATCTAAAGTGGCAAACACGTAAACACTTGTCTGACTTGTGATAACTGAATAGAAATTACTGACCTACCTAATAGTATTGGTTTGTGGCAGCTGATAAGAAATTTTTTTGCACTTCTATCTTACTCTCCTTTGCATAACATGTCTTTGAATTCAAATTTTTGTTGTTATCCTGGGGTACTCAAACAATTTCTCATGTCTTAAGGGTCCCATTGCCAAAGAAATGTTTTTCTAGTTTGTATATATACTAGTCTACCATCGGATTTAATATTTGTACCTATTTGTGATACACCCTGTATATAGAGTATCTCATTTACAGCAATGCTATTTTGGCGAATAACTTGATAGTACAATGCTAAGTTGTTTTCGTATTATCGTCATTCTAATCTTCATGAGAACTACGACGAATTTGCCAATTTAATGGAAATTGCAGCGTCAGGCTATCAACAACTTTCACGCGTAAGGTTTTACATTCGTTAGTTGTTAATATCCTCTCGCTATGGTTATTTAAAACTTAATGGAGAAATCACATTTATACAAATGCTTATACTTTATACCTCGAGGTTACTGCAGAATTCGACCTTCAGGATGTGTCCAATTGTAAGGTTATCCGCTTCGCCTACATGTGTCTCTTTAGCAGTATTACTACTACTAGTCAGATTGGCCGAGTGGTTAAGCGCTGGCTCTAAGCTCCATTTTCATAATGAAGCGTGGGTTCGGATCCAATATCCGACTTCGCTTTTCTTGTAATCCAAATCAAAATCTTTTAAGAGTTTGGGTACAATTTTGTAAAAAAAAATATAAAAATCATTCCTTTCATTTGTTTGTGACCTGGTATACAACCTTCACTTCAAGGTCATACATACTTCGGTAATGACCTTGAAGATTCAGTGATGTTGGAGGATCTTGATCTTGATCTTGAATTCAAAGATAGTGGTGGTGAACCTGGTACAGCCTTGTCCTTCATTTTGAACTTCAATGTCAGTGTTGGGGGATGGTTTTAGAACTGTCAAAAATACTCTACCTTTGGGGTTGTATATTTGTTACAGACGCCATTTTGGGACTGTGTTGGATACGATATCAAATAACGCGCTACATATCTTTAAACTCTTTTTATTTGACAAAGTAAAACGATACGTGTGTAACAAACAACAGTCGGAGAGCAAGTGTGTTCTCACATGTGCCAATTCAAAATCCAAACTATCGTGATTTATACGTAGGTAGGGATTATTTGACCACACGGACACCTTTAATCGCAAAAAACCTAGACGCCCATAAAAAAAATATGGAGGGTAAGCACTTTGTTTGAAGCGGCCGGGGTAAGGTACAAAATGGCTCATCTGCATGTAATCACAAATATTTGGAAATCTATCCACATGTCTAGATTAGCTGGACACAACACATGCAACTAAAAATAAAACATAACAAAGAAAAACTGGTTCAAGACGTACTGTGCCGATTGTTTTGTACTGATGTTGTTGTTTGTTCATGTTTTAAAAATCGCTGTCGAACTTTGTAACCGGTCGGGAGTGTTAAGACGAAAACATGGCTGTCCGTCCATTAAGTAAAGAGCTTCAGGAAATAGCTATAAGTGAACTCAACGAAGTACCCAGCCGAACTCAAGCAGATTTAAATCACATTCGCGAATGGATTTCTAAACAACCTCACCTAAATGCTAGAACAGGTAAGTGTTTGAAAACAACTTTTTTAAATTTTACCGCCTATGCCTCTATGTTTTAGATGATCAATGGCTATTGGGCTTTCTACGTGGTTGCAAGTTCAGTCTTCAGCGAACGAAAGAAAAGTTGGATTTTCATTATACTGTAAAGGGGCACATCCCGGAATTTTTTAAAAACAGGGACCCATTGCAACCCGAAATACAAGAGATTCTAGCGGCAGGGTGAGTTTGGCTGTTGAACTTCTAAGAAAACAAACTAATTGTGTTATTTAATTCGCAGACTATTTGTCGTTCTTCCAAAAACTGCTCACCCCTCAGCACCTAGAATAAACATCAGTAGAGCCCGTAGGGTTAATCCTGAAACAATGAGTGTAAATAACTTGCTGAAAGTACTAACAATGGTTATAGATATTTTACTCCTCGAAGATGATAACTTTGTAGTGGCTGGGATTAATTCCATTGCAGATGTGAAGAACGTGCCCTACAGTTATGCGGCGCAGTTTACCCCTGCTTTCAGTAAGAAATTTATTATGTGTGTCCAAAAAGTACTTCCTATTAGACCGAAAGAAATAAATTATGTTAATTCACCTTCTGCTTTTGTGGCCATCTTCAACATGTTTAGTATTTTTATGTCAGAGAAACTCCGAAACAGAGTAAGGCGATCATCTTCGTCTATTTCTTTGATAATTTAGAATTAATACAATTCTTTCAGGTACAATTTCATACAGAAGCAGCTTTAAAAATTTTGCTGCATCTAAAGGCTTTCCAATATCAATGATGCCTATAGAGTACGGTGGCGATGAGGTTTCGTGCGACGAAATAGTAGGTGAGAGTTACGAGATAAATGAATCTAAAAATATAATTCTTTCATAAAACATTGCAGCTTACTGGAAAAAGAAAGTTGAAAGTTACCGTGACTGGTTTTTAGAAGATGAACAGTATTGCACCGACGAAACGAAACGGCCTGGAAAACCTAGAACTAGTGAGGAAATGTTTGGTGTTGAGGGTTCTTTCATGAAGTTAGAAGTGGATTGATCCGGTGTCACAGAGTTCAACATTTGAACTTTTATGTTTAGAAGCTAGGAAAGTAATTGATGTTTGAGTAATTTTCTAGGCGTAAATACATAATTGTAGCACGTGGGTTGTTCCTAATTTTAATATAAGTTACTGTTATATTTTGTTGAGGTTATGTTCTATACAAAAAGAACTTGATGCATATTAGGATAGCAAACGACAAAGCGTTTATGTGCATTTAGTAGATCCACTATATTAGAAAATCAAAGATGGTTTAGAGCAGTGCATTTTCCCATTTTTATTCTCTTCCACTGTGGGAAATCACAACTTACAAAGTATAAAAATAAGTGGTTTATAGACTAACATTCATCTAATGCGAATGACGGACAAATACTAGATCAACGATGATTTACATGTGCCGGAATTTTAGACTTTGCCGTTTCTGAAGAAAACCAAAGTGGAGGAATATTTAAAAATATTTTATTTTGTTGATCACTCATTTATGAGCAATATTAATATCATAGTTTCTAATATTAGATGTAGGCCAACTAATAATTATTTAATACATAAAAAATTAAATTTTATGTTTTGCTCAATGCCGAATCAACATTGGGACTAGAAACCCGAAAACAATATTTTCTAGGTATAGATTAAAATGTTATTGTGTATGGTAATTATAAAGAAAATATAGTAAACAAAATATTATTGTGAACATCCGATGTTAGTGTTGTTCTGTGAAATACGTTTAGAAGAGGCGGTCAACAGCTTAACTATAAAAATGTAAATGTACAGTCTGTTTTTTTAACGTTCATTTTTTAAGGCAATTCAACTAATGCTTTTAATTTTAATTAATTCATAACTGTGGTGGTTATAACTTTTATTCGTAAATTGTATTAATTACCACATACACAATCACATAAACATAATGGTGACTGAAGCACGCTTTCACGGGTTTTTACCCACCCTTAATAACTCACCCACTGATGCCAACATAATTAAACTAAGATAATTCATTACAATCTACTACAGTTCAAATTAGATGTATGTTGAAGTTCACCCTCTGTAATAGAGAAAATTATCGTTTGACTACACAGTTGATACTAAATTTGACTTTTGAAGATTTTCCGTTAACTTCCTTCCACAATACCTGATAACTTGCCAAAACATCTCAATTCCTGTGTGAGTTTTTGCTCATTTCTCATCTACTATCTACTAGTTTTCAGATATTTAAAGGTAGAACTAGTTCTATACGAAAATATTCCCCTCGATCTATTTATAAGAAGTTATAGGACCTTAAAGTTCAGTTTTCTATTTTTTTTTTCATTGTGTAAATGGTTAATTGTCATCAAATTTCGTACACATGCTTACTATTATGCGGCGGCGAGGAGGTTTCATGCGACGAAATATATCTAAACATATAATTCTTCCATAAAAGATTGTGGTTTACTGGAAGAAAAAAGTGGAAAGTTACCGCGACTGGCTTTTAGAAGATGAACAGTATGAAAGGAAACGGTTTGAAAAACTTAAACCTACTGAGGAGATGTTTGGCGTAGATTCTTTCATTAAGTTAGAAGTTGATTGATCAGGTGCAACCGCGTCCAATAATTAGTTTCTAGGTTTAAAACCGAGAAAATGACTTGTGTTCGCCTAAACGTTTATATGTTGTTGAGGTTATGTTTTGCAAAACTTGAAAGATGTTAAGCCGTATACAGACTAAGTTCGCGAATAGTTCGGGAACAGTTCGCTAACAGTTCTCGAACCGCTGTAGAAGTCGGTGTGTACTAGAGATCGCGAGCAGTTCGTGTCGGTTGGGGAGTTCGGCCAAAGTTCGCTACTTGAGCTGTAACTTCAATGAAACTGTTAGCGAACGCTGATCTAACCCAAGCGCAGATTTCAAATCTGCCCCTTTGTTTTGGCTATAACGCAACCAACAATACAGCTTGTCTTACTTCTATATTGCAGGGGTTGAACTGTCTACCTGTTTTCGTACCCTTATTTTACGACTTCAAAGAACGATAAATCAACGTGGGCAATAAACAAATAGTAAACGTGCCTTGTGGTAGATATAATAATGTTTTTTCACTACTAGTAATATGGCGTAGCATTTTGACACATATTAGAATGCCGTGAAATTTCTCTACCTTGGCGCAGTGACAGGTAAATAATTTTTCATTATTAACCACTGGTGTATAATGAACAAATTTATATTTTTTGAGTATCCTGTGACAATTTCAAAGAGAATTTTGTTATAGCACGATCAAGTATTATGGGGAAATTCTATTTAATGGTATTTTATGCATTGAAATTGTTGTTTAAAATAATTAATTTAATTTTAAAATCTTTGATATATTTGAATATACGTTTTTCGCGCCGTAACAAATGAGAAGTGTGTCAATATAAATTTCGCCGATGGCAGAACAACGCAACGTTAAAAAGAGAAAATTGTTAATAATTTCAGTATTTTAGATGAAACGAGTGCTTAAACACAATGTTTCTGAATACCAATGATGATTTAACAACGTAGGTAAATAACGCATAGATTTAATCTTTGTATCTATAAATAACTTTCTGTATTTTAGGTTAAGTATAAAAGTATAATAAACTTTAATGTCAAACTTTATTAACCATTTTCAAACAACAGTCATACCAACAAAACAAAAAACTGCCATTTGTTTTATAATTTGAAATAAATACAGGTTTAAGTTAAAATAGTCATTAAATTGACAATTATAAGAGTTTATGTTACTAGTAGTGAAAAAAAAAGTATATACACCTCGGTAGAAAAGTCTTATAGCCCTCGGGCCTTACATCCCTCGGCGCTACGCGCCTCGGGATCTAAACTTAGCCCTCGGGCTATAATAGTAGACTTTTCTACCTTGGTGTATAATATACTATTTTTCACTACTAGTAATATGGCGTAGCATTTTGACACATATTAGAATGCCGTGAAATTCAATTTCTCTACCTTGGTGCAGTGACAGGTAAATAATTTTTCATTATTAACCACTGGTGTATAATGAACAAATTTATATTTTTTGAGTATCCTGTGACAATTTCAAAGAGAATTTTGTTATAGCACGATCAAGTATTATGGGGAAATTCTATTTAATGGTATTTTATGCATTGAAATCGTTGTTTAAAACAATTAATTTAATTTTAAAATCTTTGATATATTTGAATATGCGTTTTTCGCGCCGTAACAAATGAGAAGCGTGTCAATATAAATTTCGCCGATGGCAGAACAACGCAACGTTAAAAATAGAAAATTGTTAATAATTTCAGTATTTTAGATGAAACGAGTGCTTAAACACCAATTTTTGAATGCTATGTATGCTTTCATATAAAGATCTTTCGATTTTTCAGGCAGTAGCTTATCTGTTACCTGATCTGCAATTTCCCGCATTTCGGGCGGTGTACAGTTTATAGCTTCGCTCGTCATTTTAACAAAGCAGCCACAAAAAAACTTACTAAAAGACTCAAAAAAAGTATAATAAACTTTAATGTCAAACTTTATTAAGCATTTTCAAACAAACTGTCATACCAACAAAACAAAAAACTGCCATTTGTTTTATAATTTGAAATAAATACAGGTTTAAGTTAAAATAGTCATTAAATTGACAATTATAAGAGTTTATGTTACTAGTAGTGAAAAAAAAAGTATATACACCTCGGTAGAAAAGTCTTATAGCCCTCGGGCCTTACATCCCTCGGCGCTACGCGCCTCGGGATCTAAACTTAGCCCTCGGGCTATAATAGTAGACTTTTCTACCTTGGTGTATAATATACTATTTTTCACTACTAGTAATATGGCGTAGCCAAGTTGGAGAACTAAATATGCAAAATATACAAAAATGACATGTGATTATTTAAACAATACACCTTTTTTTTAAACTGGTTATTACTGATTTATATCAAGTACAGCATTTTACACATGTCTGCTTATTTTCTTTTCTAAAAGTATCGTAGACATGAAGATACATCGTCCTCTACGTTCTTGCTTTTATTTAAATAAATAATTTTTTCTTCGTCTTGTTTTAGATTCAGCGGGCTAGGGAATAGTATTATTAATGTTAATCCAAAAAATCAAAAGGCTATCTTTAGATCTAGATACCAAAGAATGCAAAAACAATAAAAATAAAACGATTGCGGTCTACTTTTTACGTGATACATTTTTTTTAAATAATGAAACATATTCAGCGGGGTAGATATTAAAAATACGCGTAATTTGATGTATGATACATATAATAAAAAAATGAATTACGCCCAAAAAATGAAAAAATAACCAATTTTGGCCGGGAGGATCAGCCTTAAACAGCAGTTCTAGTGTGGACGTTTATTGGTGATGATCGATCCTTTATTTAGTGAACAGAAGGAATTTAATTCTGGTTTAACTTTATTTTAAAAAGCGTGTGTGGTTAGCTCTTTGTGCGACAATGGAGTAGAGTGAGGAGCAAGTTATTAATTTAATTGAACAGTATGACTTACATTCAAATTTCTAGAATCCTTAAAATCCGAATTACAAGAAGCGCAATATGAAAAAAAATTCACTTCAACAAATTAGCATATAGTATATGTATTTCACACGGTTTGCAAATAAATTTCTTCTCCACCACCTTCTTTTGCGGATTCTTTCAGCTTTCTTCTTTTTCGGTGCTGTTGTAATTAAGAAACTAGCACTTGCAACAATATCTTCTTCCTCGCTTGATGACGTCGACATTGTTTCTATATTTTAAAATAATAAAAAGCACGACGACCGAACTTCTTACGAACTGCCTTCAAACTAAATGACGAACTCGAGCTTCAATTAGAAAACAGTGGTGTGGACGCTGAGCTTGCGAAATGATCGCGCAAAGCTCGCAAACAGCTCACGAATTGTTCGTGAAAGCTGATTTTGGTCTGTACGCGGCTTTAGAGTAGCAAACGGTAAGTTTATACTTACGTGTATAGTAGATCCACTATATTAAAAAACCGACGCAGCTTTAGAGTAGTGAATTCCGCCATTTTTATCATCAGCATTGACGATTTACAAGGTACGAGTATAAGCATTAGTGGTTTATAATCTAATATTAATTCAATGCTAATGATGTTTAAATACTTACATAGGATGGGATTAAATTTATCGGGTCTGGGACAAAACGCCGAATGCCCAAAACGCCGACTCGTGCCCAAAACGCCGAACGGCGCTAAACGACGTCACATCGTTCATGTACATGGTGTCGAAGCCGAATACGAATCTAAATTTGCGTTTCACTCAAAACTCCAACTGCACATCGATTCGGCGTTTTGGCCATTAGGAAAAATGTCCACGAACGCACCTATGAGCTTTGTCCAAAACGCCGACCACAAACCGAGTCGGCGTTTTGCAACAAAACTATCGTTGGAGGTGCTGTTTGGCAAATCATGCAAACTGCTACTCCAGTAGCTTCCTCTTCTGCCTCTTCAATAGCTTCCTCTTCTGCTTCTTCCGGACATCTCGTCGACCTCCCTGGTGTTTGAAAAATAATATCATATAACAATTACACTTACTTCTCATATATAAAATTCTACAAGAAGTGTATCCCAAAGGGTAACTGCGTATTATATTCGTATATTATGAAGAATTCAAAATAATTGTCAAATTGGGGTCGGTTATGAGATAGTTTAATCACCCAAATTACCTTGCCGCAGGTGGGGAATTACAGACCTCTTGGAAAAGTGGTAGATTTTCCAAAACAATTTGGAGTTCCCCATTTCTTGTTAGGTAGAGGTATATTTTGTGCTCTGACGACTGAACTAAAACTGCAGCGCGTCATTGTGAAATGGGCAGTTTTGAATAGTTGTGGGTAAAAATGGGTGCAGTGGTAAAAATTCACGTATTTCAAAACCATAATTTTAATATTTTTGTATTGGGATTTAGAGTTTAAACAAATACCTATGTAAATGTGCTTAATGGACTTAGTTTTGGCTATAGACTGATTCCGTAAGATAAAGAAAGAAATGTGAAAATTTCCTATTCCTAACGGTTTCAAAATTTGTTTCTTGCATTTGAAAAGGGAAAAATTAAAGATAAAACAATATGCATCCATACATTTACCCACTCACGCACTTACGCGCATCTAGCGTGTGCTCGTCCGCCCTTCCACTCACCCAGTTATCCATTGAGCCACCTGTACCTACATATAGACCTACATACCTGTATGATGTGGTGCAGGTACATTTCCTGGTAAGGCGGCTAGGAAAAATTCCTCGGAAAGCTCTTCTTCAATTGAATCATCCGCAATGGCGGAATTAAAATATCTTTCCACTGAATAAGATACCCCATTCAAAAATCTCTCCACATCGTTATGGTTCAGAAATGTAATGGACGGTTCTCTGTTTCTTCTGTCGTTAAGACGATATTTTCTTTTGTTAAGGACTCCAATCTGTAAACCCTCGTCCACAAACACTAGTATTTCCCTCACGGTTGTTACCGAAATGTTACGTATACGATCTGGAAAAAATTCAAAAATTAAGGGGAACCAAACGCACACTATAGTATTCTGGAAAAATCACTAAACTGGAAATAACCAAGTAATGTAAGATTACCATTTTTTCAGTTTAAAAAAAACTGCCCTTAAGTGTTCTCATGAGTTATACAGTATCAAGTGTGATTTTATAAGGCTGTTTAATAATGAATAAAATAAAATAGCTACAATTAATTACCGGTGAACTCCCATACGTCTGGACCCCTTACACGCAATAGTCGTTGTAACGTTGCGTGAAATGACTCACTGTCATTGTTTATCCTTTTGGTTCGGCTAAAGACAGATAGTGAATTGGGTCCAACTTTGCCACACCATTGTCTTTGATGATACCTGAAGCAAAATATTAAGCTAAAGTAAAACTAAAATGTAGCATCTGTTACATGTACCATCAGCAGCCTTTCCGTCCCACTGCTGGGCATCGGCCTCTTCTCTGCTACGTGCTTCTCCTCAGCGCTAAGGTAGAAGCACGGGGACCTACAGTTTAACGTCGAATCCGAACGACAGAAATTGCAGAGAAGGTTTTTTGCATTACGTTCCCACGGTTGCAAGCCGAATTTGGAAATTGTGTGTGGTGGGTTGCAGACAAGATTTTTATTAATCTGCATAGTTCTGCTTAGGTTTCGAACCCAAGCCAGAATCGACGTTTTATTTATAAAGCGAGCGCTCTAACAACTGAGCTACCACCACACATGTTACATGTATAAACACTATTAATTCAATATAGGTACTGGGTGATGGTTTTCAATCCGGAACAGCAGCCCCAACCTTATTTCAAATATCTTTTTGATTTTACAGATAAAAAAATTATACTTGGGAATTAAATATAAGACACGAATCTGCTTTACTGACCAAGTCAGTCACACAGCCTTTTCAGGTGTTCGGAGGCGACGTCAGACCCAAAAGTAAACATTCCATCTAGGAATATAAATTACTTTATGCATTCGTTTACTCAAAACATATAAACGGTGAGTTCATATTAGAACTTACCTTAAAAGAGTGCGTAAGTTCTCCAGGATATTCTGATGCAGTAAAAAGTTTTTTACGTAGTTAACGCCGTCCTCTATATAATTAGCTGGTAGTAATTCTAAATTCATCAACATTTTGATGACCTTTTTCGCATAGTTGTTAGTTTTTAAGAAATCGTTCATGTCCAGAACACGAGCTTTTCTTAAAAGTGCCTAAAATAATCAAGTCTCTATACATACACAACAAATTTCTGAAAAATTGATTACTAAATTGCTTGTTGGTAGGTCAACATTTTGAAAGAAACTAACTGCGAAATACAGGCCCTCGCGCCGTCTGTTCAAACTCATAAGAACTACAACTTGTACGTATAAGTATAAGTGTAGTTCTTATAACTTCTCACAGATGGATGTATAGTTAGTTCGTGGCAACAAGAAGCTTTTTAGAATAATTTCGTCTCATTTCACGACGTATCAAAGAAGAAGCTATTTACCTAGTACATATTTAAGAGCGCGCGCATTTCGCTTAGAGTCAGTGCAGTTAAGTTACATTTACACAAGGATCACACGTGTGTGCAATTTTTGCGACATTAAAGTTCGTTGTTTCTTACCATCTATTTTATTACAAATTATACAAAATGGATTTTAGAAAGTTTTGGGTATTTACGTTTGCATGTGTTATGCCACGTCTACACCAACGTTTAGTAAAAGTTATAGTTTATTATTTGCAGTGAATTTAGAATGAAAGAATAATACCAGCGCCAGCAGCAGCGATGAGGACAAATGAGTACAACCACCCTCTGCTTCAGATACTGCCACTGCGAACCCTTCTATGGTTCAAACCACGGTTCCAGAGAGTGAAAGTAAAACTGAGGACGACGGTTACATAAAGATGATATTAGAAATATCGTCGCCCTGGCGACCACTATGCCGGTTGATAAGAAAAAGCATCTTCTGGAAAATGGCTGGGTATCTACGCTGAACTACGATTTTGCGGCAGATGTCAAATACCTTAAGAGGAAATTGTATCACCAGTGGCTGGACACATATTCACCATGGTTAGTTTACTCAAGGCGACTCAAAGGTGTTTTCTGTTAATATTGTGTGTTGATTCCGCCGTCAGCCAGCATGATGAGAGGTGGTTGGGGTTCTTTCATCATCAGACCTTTCACTAAGTACAAGAACATGCACAATTATTGCAAAACACAGTACAGAACCAGGGGCATAAGGCTGCAATGGTATCTGCAAAATCGTTTATGGAGGCCGTTCCAGTGGAAATCCTACAGAAAAACACAGAAAAGTACTGTCCTCAGTTGTTCCCTACGTCACCTTTTCTGACACACACGATTTACCTCTCAAAGCAAAAATCTGGATGAAGGTGTATTTATAGACTTTTGCCGTTTACGCATCATACCGATCACCTATCATACAAAATGAAATAATTAATCTACATGGCACTACAATCAGGGAACAAATCGTCACAAGGACTAAGGAAGCTTACGCTTACAGCATTCTGGCTGACAAAACCGCCGATATTTCGGGCAAAGAACAGCTGTCTATTGGATTGCATTTCTTCGACGAAAAGGCTAACACAATCACAAGAATTTTTAGGCTTTATAGAGCTTGAAAGGCTTGATGCCGAAAGTATTGCCAACGCCATTGACGATTCTCTGACAAATTTCAACTTAGACCCTGATAAGTGTGTGGTGTTAGGCTTCAACGGACGTTCACCATGTCTGGGAAAGAAGGGGGTGTGCAGGTGATTTTGAGGCAAAAGTACAATAAAACCTTATCTTTCCATTGCTCCTCGCATAAGCTGAATCTTGTCGTGAACGACTTAAACGTTATCCCAGAAATTCGAAACTGCGTTGGAACCGTCAAGGAGATAATCATATTTTTTCGCGAGTCAGTTTTACGACGCAAGCTTATTTCGAACATTTCTAAATTGTGTGAGACTAAATTGTCAGAGAAGTACAAGAGCATCCGTGTTTTTAAGGATCACTTCGTCGATAATGTCGAAGCATTAGAGACATTAACTAATGCTGCAACAACAAAAAATGTAAAATATATAAATTAATTTAAAACATTAACTGTGGAGTATTCCTCTATAATGGAACCCGTAGCAAATGCACTTCAATTGAAGGCCCTTGACATAGTTAACGCCAACCAGCACATTCGAACTATTCGCGTCATGCTAAGAGAGCATCGCGAGAATGTCACAGCTGACGTTTTAAAAAACGCAGATGACATTGCAAAGCATTTAGCTGTTGATATAAATGCCACTCGCGTTGCTGACCAACAAGTGCATAGAAGCAACCCTCCAGCCGGAAATTTATCCGAATTTTGGAGGTTTCTAATAATTCCTTACTTGGATTCAATCATATCATCTTTAGAAGTCAGATTTTCTGCAGATAAATCTCCTGCATTTTCATTGACACATTTCCATCCGAGTACAATGAGACATGCTTCATTGGAGGAATGGAAAGGAGAAAGGGAATTGTGGTCAAAAATGTGCAATGAGGTAAAAGAGGCGCCAGATATCATCGAGGTTTTAAAAAAGAGCGAATTGTTTTTTCCAACCATCAGAATGGCGCTACACATTTTGATTTCACAGCCCTGCACAACAAGCATTAGAGAGCGTTCATTCAGCTCTCTTCGCCGATTTCAAACATGGCTTAGAAGCACTATTGGCGAAAATGGGTTAAATGGGTTAGCCATGCTAAGCATTCGCCGTCAGTGGGTTTTCCCAAACGAGGAACAATTAGTAGAAGCTGTCGTTAGAAAATTTGCAATTAATACTCGCAAACTACTGTTCAAAAATTAATTTTATTAATAAATAGTATTTTTCTTCAGTAATTGTGTATTATTTGCAAGACCCCCCATGGACCCCATTCCCCCATAAACTAAGTTGGATTTAGAAAGATGCCCGCCTTCCCCTTCCGTTTTGAGCTGGATACATTCTTGGGACACAGTAAAACGATACATGTTTCACAAACAACGGTCAGAGAACGAATATGTTTTCACATGAGCACTTTATTTAAAGTGGTCAGTGTAAGGTACGAAACACACCTTCATGCCACCACATATATTCGTAAACACATCAACAAGTCTAGATTAAAAATAAAAATCAACAAAGAAAAACTGGTTTCAAAACCGCCGGTTTGTGTTCAACCTGTTTAGCGTGCAGTGTAAACTAATCACTATGTGTTTGTTCATTTGATCGTTTATAAACAGTCGAATCTTTAAACTGTTCGGGAGAACTAAGACGAAACATGACTATCCGTCCATTAAGCAAAGAACTCCAGGAAATAGCTATAAGTGAACTCAACGAAGTACCCAGCCGAATTCAAGCAGATTTAGATCACATTCGCGAATGGATTTCTAAACAACCTCACCTAAATGCTAGAACGGGTGAGTTTCTGACAAAAAAAAATATAAAAATCTTAGTACCCATTGCCTCATTGTTTTAGATGATCAATGGCTATTAGGATTTCTACGTGGTTGCAAGTTCAGTCTTCAACGAACGAAAGAAAAATTGGATTTTCATTATTCCGCAAAGGGGCTCATGCCGGAATTTTTAAAAAACAGGGACCCATTGCAGCCCGAAATACAAGAACTGCTGGCGGCAGGGTCAGTTCGGATAATCTATTTCAATGAATTCAAAATAAGAATGCTATTTATTTTTCAGTGTATTTCTCGTTCTTCCAGATACTACCCATCCCTCAGCACCTAGAATAGTCATAAGTCGAGCCCATAGGGTGAAAGTTGAAACAATGAGTTTCATCAACTTGATTAAAGTACTAACAATGATTATGGATATTTTACTTTTGGAAGATGATAACCTTGTGTGGCTGGGTTTAATGCTATTTCGGATGGGAAAAACGTACCCTACAGTTATGCGGCTCAGTTAACCCCCGATTGTTGTAAGAAATGTATTACGTGGCTACACAAAGCAGTTCCTGTTAGACCGAAAGAAATTAATTATATTAACACGCCTTCTGCTTATGTAACTATCTTCAACATGTTTAAAATTTTTATATCAGGGCACCTCATAGACAGAGTAAGACGCTCCTACTTTCTAATTTTTTTGGTATGTTAGATCGAATACGATTGTTTCAGATACACTTTCATAGAGAATGTAACTTTAAAGATTTTGTTTCGTCGAAAGGCATTTCTCTATCTGTTATGCCTATAGAATACGGCGGCGAGGAGGTTTCGTGTGACGAATTAGCAGGTGAGAGTTAGGAAATAAATAGATTAGAAATATAATTATTTCATAAAACATTCCAGTTTACTGGAAGAACAAAGTGGAAAGCTAGCGCGACTGGTTTTTAGAAGATGAACAGTATTGCACCGACGAAACGAAACGGCCTGGAAAACCTAAAACTAGTGAAAAAATGTTTGGGGTTGAGGGTTCTTTTATGAAGTTAGAAGTTGATTGATCAGTTGCGTCAATATAAAAGATTACTTCAAAAAGCAAAATAATATTAGTAAAATGGTTTTGAGTTTGAGGATTTCTGGCATTTTTTTAATATTACATGTAGGCAAACCTGCAGTAAATTGTAAAATAAAAAATTCATTTTTATGTTATGTTCAATTCCGGCGCAGCACAAAAAAGTTCAGGGGGAGAAAGGGGGGCATGATCCCTGGTAAAATATCTCCCTGTAGATTCTCACAACCATCTGGCCCTGCAGCGTAACCTGTATTCCAAATTTGAGCTAAATATCTCAAAAATGCAGGAGCTATAAAGAAAAAACTAAAAAAATCTTGAAATTTCAACACCCTATAGATCAGTAATGAAGCGTTTGCGGACCTATGTTTATATGAATTTTTAGTCATGAAATAAGCCAAAGAATTACCTCCTTCCGTATGTACATGATATCTAGGAACACACTGTATACTGTGAGTTCAAAAAGTAATTACATAAAGGTTGGCCATGGAATAATAGAATAATGTCTAATGCAAGCTTTATATACCAATTGACGTTTGGCCACAGCCTTACTGGCGCCATCTAGCACAAGCACCAGTACCTAACCGGCAGTGTTATGTTAGGTTAAGTTGCATGGTAAATGTAAATCAATCAATTTTTGAAGAAATAAGTTCTATTATTTAAATTTAAACGATAACAGTAACAACTAAATTACTACACTATTAAACAAATCATAACAAGTAGGTAATCATTAAAATTGGAAATTATAATTTTTTTATTTCACAGGTACAGAAAATAAACATAAAAAACTATAGAAGCGGTTCAAAATGACCACCGTTTTCCTGCAGACACAAATTTACTCGTCTTTTCATACTATTAAAAGCATTTATAAGAATGTGAGTAGTTATATTATTGACACACTGTTCCGTAATTCTGTTTTGCAGTTCCTCGATATTGTTAATAGGGGTCTTGTATACATTATTTTTCAGATAATGGAATATAAAGTAATCTAAAATAGTCAAGCCTGGTAATCTAGGAGGAAATTCTGGATTTGAACGTGAACTAATTATTCGATCGTCAAAAAATTCACGAAGGTAATTGAGGGTCTCTTGAGCGGTGTGGGCCGTCGCGCCATCCTGTTGGAAGTAGCCTTGCTGGAGCTCATCCCCATGAAGCTAATTAATAAATTCACATACTATATTATATCTCTGAGCAGTAACAGTTTCGTGGAAAAATATGGGTCCGATAACACGTCTTCGAGACACAGCAATCCAAACACCAACTTCTAACGGGTGAAGGGGAGATTCGCGAAAAGTATGCGGATTTGCAGTACTCCATAACCTTATATTTTGTGAGTTTATATACCCCGAAAGGGTGAACCAGGCCTCGTCAGAAAAAAACGTTAAATTTAGCAATTCGTCGTTATTCATTAAATTTTGTTGGAACCACTGACAATACCAAATGTTCCTATTGTGATCGTTGGCAGCAACTCATGTAAAGCAAGAATTTGGTATGGGAACAGCATTAAATCTTTGACAATAGTATGGCAAGTTCCTAATGATAAACCAGTCTCTTGCGAGAGTGTACGTAGAGATGTAGTGGGTTGTTCGTTCAAACGTTGACGAACATCATCAACTGTATTTTGAGTACGAAGTCTTGGCCTTCCAGCTCCATCTCTATGAGTAATGTTCCTTGTATCTCGGAATACATCAATACATCTTCTAAGTGCGCTGTAAAAATCTCCTACAAGAACAGCAATATCTGGAAATTATTGCCGAAACGTCTCTAAACATGGCACCGCACTGTAAATCCATTCGCCGTTCTCTCGAACACCATTTCGAAAATATGATTCAGCCATAAATCTTTTGTGTTCTATTGTAAAAACCATTATAATTGTAACTTAATTGAAATTTCTATATAAATTTATGACACCAACAGTGATGACAGTTAATGAATTTTAAAGCTTGCATTATGTACATAAACTCATACTCTGGCTACGATATGTGGACGACACCTTTGTTATTTGGCAACATGGAGAGGCACACCTTAACAACTTCCTGGACCATCTAAATAGTCTCCACCCGAAAATCAAATTCACGATGGAAATGGAATCAGAGAACCAACTACCGTTCCTGGATGTTTTGGTGAAAAAGAAATCGGACGGAAACCTGGGTCACACGGTGTACCGGAAACCTACTCACACAGACCGCTATCTCAATGCGGAGTCACACCACCATCCGGCACAACTTCGATCAGTGGTTAAAACCCTGGTCACTCGTTCTCAGAGACTCGCAGACCCAGAAAACGTAGACCAAGAAATGAAGAAACTTCGAAGAGCCCTACGACAAAACGGCTTCAAGAATCAAACTATCAATGACGCACTTAAACCCAGCCGACTTGCCATACGTCAAAGAACAACAGACAGAATCTCTAGAATTCTACGAAGGCACAATGTGGAAACAACATTCACAACCAACAGAAAGATCAGCTCCATTCTACGAAACCCCAAAACAAGGATACCCCTGGAGAACCAAGGTGTCTATGAAATTCCCTGCCGGGACTGCGATCAAACATACATAGGCCAAACAAACAGACGAGTTAACGTGAGAAAAGAAGAACACGAAAATGCCGTACGAAAGAACGAGAAGACTTCATCACTGGCACAACACGTAAGCACATCATCCCATAAAATTGCTTTCGAAAACACCAAAGTACTGGCTAATATAGGACACCTGAAATCGAGAATAATAAGGGAAGCTATAGAAATCGGGAAACACCCAAGAAACCTAAATTCTCGTGATGATACCCAAAGACTACCAGCCGCTTGGAAACCAGTTCTCGTCAAAAAACAAATACACAACAGAATCCAACAAGTAAACATAGAACCACCTCAACAAAATCAGAACGTTCCCGCCACAGCCGGTCCCGTCACACGCAACCGAGCGCGAAATCAACAAAGCGCAACCACACGGAACGGCCAAGAAGTATATATAGCTCCAGCAGAAACAAACGTCAACAGTCGTATTACAAGAAGCACCAGCAGAAAGTTATCCGACAGGACCTGAAGATGGCAAATGTGATTTTGCCGAAACGTCGTCAAGACAACCATCCCGGTCCATCCCAGGACCAAGAAGTTACTACGCGAAAGAATACCTGGAAGCCAATCACAGCATATATATATATATATATATAGTATAAGTATAAGTCTTAATGATTCCCCCTCCGTGTTGTAGAAACGGTTCCTAGTATTTTTCAGTTCTTCTTTTACTTCCAGAGATAACATATTGCACGTTTCCAATTGACGCCCCGTATGTAATTGCTGACCCACTTAATTAATATTAGTGTTAGTAGTGAACACAATGTTACAATAACTTATTTATTTTTGAAAAAGTAGCTTCCTTGCTGATTTTTATGTTAAGCCTCAAAAATATAAATAATGCAATCCTATTTAGCATTCCTTCTTTATTAATTATTACAACACTTTACGCATACGATATATAACGTTTCCTGTATATTATTATATAGCTTTAAGACAGCAGTCGACTGAAATATAATAACAAATTTTCTCAAAGGCGTAAAATGTGATTTGAATACGTAGAAACATTTCATTCGCTCAAAAGGAAGTAATGCAGCTTACAGAATTTCGCAATTCACAAAAAATGTAAATGAATAACTTGGTCTGAAATGCATTGTATTTATGTTTCGGTATGGTGTGCATTTTTTCCATGATATTATAGTTTAGCATACAACAAAATTTTCAATTAGGTTTGCCCATGAAACTCATAACGCGTGTTTTTACTTATGTCATATAGTCAGTAAGACTTACTATAATAATAATTGAATAAATTATTATTCAGTTTTTACTTCAGAATATACATTATATATATATATATATATATATATATATGTATAGACACATATTATGACATCCACAAGGATTACGATCCTCGCTTTTCTTTTAGGTTTTTGCACCTGGTGAACGTGAGTAAGAGTAAATTACCTGAAAAACCTTCATATAATTTTTTATTTACATTTAATACGGTTATATACTCTCGTAGATACGAAGCAAAAGCTCCCGTGTAGCGATAACTAGACGCTCGTGTCAGCTTGTGCTTCACTGTTTATTAAGCAACTTGAAATATCGTGTATATAATCTATCTGTCAAGCAATTCGCACACTTACTTTTATTAGGTGCTAAAACCTAAGCAAGTTCACACAAAGATCATAATCACCGGGGATGTTATGCGACGCATTCAGAAATTACTATTTTGTGTTTTAAATTAAAAAGCAACTATGGCCACTTGACTATACATTGCTAGCTAGGAAGTAATTGCAGAAAATCTTATGAGCTGTATGGCTTAAATAAAGGCACATGTTCTGTTTTTCGGTACAACCCGCATCCAAAATTTTGTTGAGGCTTGTACTTGTCTAAGAGAAAGATATGATCACTTAATTTTATTTTGGATACGACAAAGGAAGAAATAAATAGTTGCTCTCTTGAAAATGTAAGACTATAATTTATAGAGAGGTTTAGGCTCCCCTTAATTCCCATATGGGATTGTCGGGAAGAAACGACAATCGCCTTTAGGAAATGGCATAAAACATTAACGAAGAACGAAAGTAGTTGTTACTGTCTAAGTTGATAAGAATTATTTTGTTGCAATATTTACAGATGTGGTACCAACCTAAAAAGGAAATTTGATCTGAATAAAGACCCTTTTATATTTATTTCTTTTTTGTTTTTTATTTATCACGTTTTCAGGAGTTTTGAATATACATATGTCTTTTTACCTTCAGAAATGTGGACACTTTTGTTAAAGTGTTTCTAAGGACTAGTCGGCGTTGTAGATACGTTCGGCAGAATTCATTCAATTGTTCATCTGAGCTCTATAAAGTTTTATAAAAACTAGAAATTAATCGGGCTTAATCATTTTTGTTGTGTGGTGGTAATTCAGTTGGTAGAGCGCTCGCTTTCTGTGTAAAACGTCGATTCTGGCTTGCGTTCGACACCTTGGCATTTCTATGCAGATTCGACGTTAAACTGTAGGTCCTCCATGTTTCTACCTTAGCGCTGAGGAGAAACACGTGGCAGAGGAGAGGCCGATGACCAGCAGTGGGCAAAAAGGCTGTCAATGAATGAATTAATTAATCATTTTTGTACGCAAATTTATTCATTCATTTCGAATGCCATATGATATTCTGGATGCGTTTCACAAGAAGTTTGTTAACTGTTCATTTGGGCTATATATATTTAAGATTGAACATAAATGGTAAATTAATCGGGTATCATCGGTTTTTCGATGTTATGAACAGAGTGTAAGAGGGTTATATGATGGTCATATACTGTTGTTGATCTATTCTGGATAGTGGTCATACAATAACATTGGTTCGACGATAAAAACATATAGCGCTTTGGACACTTTTGTTAGAATGTGCATAACTGTTCATCTAGCTTTGGTGAATTGTGAACACTTCTGAAAATGGGTCCTTTACGACTAGTCGATGTCATGGATTGCCATGTTCGGTTTAGTGGTCGTACAATAACATTTGGTGTTGTAGACAGATTCAGCGCTATGGACACATTTGGCAAAGTCTGTCTAGTGTTCATTTAGGTTCTATATATTATAGGTGTTTTACTGTAAGTTAAATGGACATCATCGATTTTGCAGCGCTGTGGACACTTTTGGCGAAGTGGTTATACAATAACATTTGGCATTGTAGACACTGTTTACGGGAAATTTATCATCTCAGCTTTATACATTTACGGTTATATATAAACTGTAAGTTGATTGTGAATTATCGCTTTCTAAATATTAGGGGCACTTTCACTAAAGTGCACTTTGCTGACCATGCACAGCGTTGTGGCTGTATTCGGCGTAGTGGCCATGCATACATTCCCTTTGAGCAGTAGACAGTTTTGACAAAATGTCCCTAGAGCATTCGTCGTTTTGAACACGTTTAGTAGAATGTCTATCAACTGTTCATGTGGTTTTTCAAAGTTATGAGCACTTTCGGAAATGTGGCCCTCACGATTATGTAATAAAAAATCATTTGCTGTTGTGGACAGACTCGACGCTGTGTTCACATCGGTAAAGTCTCCCTATTGAACTTTCGTTGCGATAACGTGCGGCAGAATGTTCATTACTTGTTCATCTGGGTTCTATATATTATATTATATTTTACTGTAAGTTGGGCACTTTTGGCAAATTGGTTATACTATATCATTCGGTGTTGTGGACACGGTTGATGAAAAGTCTGACATTGGGACCAATTACGGTTGTATTTATAGCGTAAGTATGCCTTATAAAGGCATTGCACAAATTGTCTCTAGCGAGTAGTTGACGTTGTGGCTACATTCAGCTGAATGTCTATCAACTATCTATTTGGGTTTTGTATGTTTAATGATTAATATAAATTATAAAAGAACAAGTGAGTAACTAAGCTTCTTAGCGTTGTGAGCACTTTCGTCATCCTGGTCATAAAATAAAGTTCGATGTTGTGGACCTTTAAATGACGCTTCGGTTAAGTGTCTAGATCCTAATGGAACCATGAGCCTTAGCTTGATTCAAATGTAGTTTACTTATAATACATTCTCTACACTGTACAGTATCGATGATGCTAAAACCAATTCAGGATCCCGAATTAATGGTAATCGATTACGCTGCCGCGGTATATTAGGGGGATTCATACATACGAGAACCTGTAGCCGCCTCCGTCGTTTTAAAAACCGACAAGGCAAGATGCTGGGAATCGTCTTGAATTCGCGCAAACGGTACACATGTACGAAAACATAAAGTTTAATTTGTCGTGTCCCCTGTTTTGTTGCGCCTCGACTCTGAGATTGCCTCGTTTGGTTCCCGCTGTGCAAAAATCACAGATATATCTCATGGGACTCAGCCGCGGTAAAATACATCACCTTGAACGACTTGTTGCCCTTTTGTTTCCTTATGTTTTGCCAATGTAGCCGGAGTTGCACAAGCACTGGGGTATTAATGCCCCCGCTACGTGTTTATCTAGGGAAGTGACGTTTAAAAATGTGGAAGTTAAATTTTAAATAGTGTTTTTACGACTCGCGAGTCGTGAAATTCCGAGGGAGCCCGCGCCGTTATACTTTCATATTAAATCGCCCCATAAGCATAAGCCTTATATTCAACGTTTTTAGCAATTTACCGAAAACTTTGTTAAACTTTTCTGCATGCCCGCTGTATTGTAAATTCGCATTTTATAATAGCACATGCTACAGAACGTGACCCCGTGTGCCATACGGCAGCCTGCATGAGGAGGCTTTCACCCTCTGCTCTTGGTGCAGGTGCTTCGGACATTTCTCAGCCCTTTATTGTTTCGACCGGCTAGATTGCAACAACACACTCGCCGGAATTCGCATCTCTCCCCCTACATCTAATTACAAATGTATATTTCATTATAACTCCATTACGTTAATTAACGAGATCCTTATGTAAACTCGCCTGCTTGTTTACTGCGTACAAAAATCAAAGCTTTTCGCATATTTACACAGAAATCTAAATATCTGTATGAGTATATGTTGGCATAACATACGTGCAGGTGCTTTTGTCCGAAACAGGTATTAAACCCGCAGAATCTCGGCTGGCAATGATTTGATTGCAATTACCTAGACTGGAAGCACTTCCGCCCTAATTTAACCCGACCCTAGGCTAGCTTAACCTTAACCCACAATAACTTTAACTTCTGATTCCATTTTCTCGTTAACTACTATAAAATTGACAATCTGTGTTCTTCACATACATATAAACCCTCTTTAATACACCCGGCCACCGTTATTGCCTCTGTTTTGAATAGGACATAACAATAATTTAGTTGTCACCGAAACTCGTAGCAAGCCAAAAATTCTACTAACATGTAGCCTAAGTAATTCCGCAAGAGGACGAACAATGCCGTATATACTTGTTTAGAGACAGCTAGTATCTAATTCATTCCATAAAGGTTAAGGTACGACTTTTGTTCCAAAATTATTCTTAAATTAAATTTCGTTGGGGCTTTTCAGAGAAAGGCAGTTTATTTCTTATATAATTTGTTTTCATTACTAAAATATGCCCACTATATATAGCACAAATAAATACTCATTTCATTTACATTCTAAGTTTTAATCCTTGTAGGAAATCTAGAAAATTAATTGTATTTCTAGAAAATATCCGCTTTTCTTCTTACAATTACTTGAAGGCATTATTTACGCTGTGCCTACTCAAACTGTTTATGTGTAAACTAAAGACTAGTTGAGAAAATAGTGCAGGCCTTCGTGTAAAGTCGTAGTGATGATTAAAACAATGAAAAATAGCATTTTATGTATATGCATAATTGGGGTATCAGAACCAAAACAGGAACTTTCCGTATATTTATGGTATGACATAGAAGAAGCTCAGCATGATATATGAAGCAATTGTTATGATGTCTTCACTTGTTTACCTAAATGGCACGTTGTGCCTTCAATTTCTTAAAAGAACTTCTGTACTTACATATGCTCAGTTTCATACGAAATGAACCACCCATTAAAAATAAAGCTACGTGTTTGAAAATTTGCTAAAATAATGTTTTATTATTGCGTATGAAATGATCACTATTTCCATTAAAAAAATCAAGCGGTTGTGGTGTTCGTCTATTGTATCTATCTCTTCAACTTGTTGCTTAGAAACAAAACAATATCTAGTAAACATTAATTAGTTGTTTCGAGATTTTGTTACATTTTGTGACATAATTAATGTTTTAAAATGCCTCCAGTAAGATAACATAGAAATGTTAACCACATCTCCGATTTTAATAGAGGTAGAATTATCGGCATGAAAGAAGCTGGACTTTCTTTTCGGTAAATTGATAGAAATGTAAATCCGGATCACAGTACAGTTGCACGAATATGGCCTGTTTGGTCAGAAGAAGGCATTCAGCGACATCGTCCCGCTGGTAGACCTCCACGTAGCAGCAATGTTCGTGAAGATCGACTTCTTCGAAGAATGACTACACGAGACCGCTTTTAAACAACAAGGTCTGTTGCTGTAGACTGGATGCGAGCTCTTCACCGCCGCGTGTCAATGGCAACAATTTACAGCCGTCCATTCCAACGGCTCCCTTTAACTGCACATCACACGGCTGTTAAGCTTGTTTGGTGTCAAGAGCGGCAGCATTGGAATCAGCAATGGAACGACATTGTCTTCAGTGATGAATTAAGTTTTGTATGTGGGTAAATGACGGCCGTAGGAAGGTACGCCGATATCTACGAGAAAGCTAAAACCTAGAGTTTGTTGAAAGACGCCATACAACTTTAACGCCTGGGGTTATGGTTTGGGGTACGATTTGTTTCGGTAAAAGATCACCTCTTGTGTTTGTCTCAGGCACTTTAAATGCTCATCGCTATATTCATAATGTCCTGGAAAAGGTGTTAGTACCACATATGCAGACGTTGCCAAACGGTAGTTTCCAACAGGCTAAAGCACGTCCACACACTGCAAACATTACCAGAACGTACCTCCAACAAGCACAATTGCAAATGTTGCCCTGACTTGCACGATCACCGGACTTATCGCCGATCGAACATATTTGGGACATGATTATTGCCAAGAGCTCCTAACAACTTAGGCAAGCTGAGACACCAACTTGAGGATATATGGAACGAGATACCCCAGGAGAACATAGACCACTTGATAGAAAGCATGCCACGACGAGTAAATGCTTGCATTGCTGTTCATGGCGTTGTTGCACATTATTAATTTTGTTGTCGTTGTAATTTTTTTCTTATAATTGTTAATCTTTTTTATGAAAACCTAATCATTTCATACGCAATAATGAAGCATTATTTTAGCAAAGTTTCAAGCCCGTAGCTTTATTTTTAATGGGTGGTGCATTTCATATGAAACGAAGTGTGTACTTATGATTTAACATCATAAATATGGTCCTATTTTATCAAGAATAGTAAGCAGAGTGACCGTAAGTATTATCCCTATACAAAGAGTTGGAAGGCCTCATTTTTCTTATCCTTTTTTGGTTAACATATTCTTACAGATTTAGTATTGTGCATCGACATAGCAAATAATCCAGTCCTTCATATACAGCTACTACTTTTTTTAAAAGAGTATAACAAAAGTAAACCATCACCAAAAATAACGAATTTGTTTATGTGATTTTTGGCTTTTTATTTATATTGTCACGATGGATATGAAAAAGCATGTTGAAATCATGAAGTTCAAGATATATTTCATGACAGCCGTAAAAGGTTTCTTCCTACTAAAATATTAGTGTTATAACAAACACTATAATGACTAACACAAAAAGTACAAAAGCCACGATTAATGTATTTAAAGATTTAAAACATTTCCTGGAATATTCATTGGTCTTGTTACTCCCACTTACATTGAAGTTGCTTCAAAAACAACATCGTTAAATGTTTTCCACGTACAATTATATCCGTATATTTTACTTCCGCTAAGTCTGCTGAAAATACACGCAAATTGCGAAAATGTTTCATTTTCTACCCTTTTAGAAGTTTTATGTTTTGTATTTATTTTTTGTTCATTAGATGGGCGTATACCTTGCTGATGTAATTAATTTTGTTTCATATATATTCCAGTTTGACGAATTTTACTCTGCTTTGGGAGCTTTTCGATGTTTACAATTACGCGTTTGACGAAAACATTTTAGGATCAGCAATAATCGCAACGGTATCGCTTGCGGTAACATCTACTAACTACACCTGCTCGAAATGTATGAAAATGTATAGTTCAGCCATATTCTAGTTAGTCTAGTACGTAGCTGTGAGCCGGATGACCCCAGTTCGATTTCCGGGTTAGGTCATCATGAGTTTATACGAAGCTGGGCGCAACCTTTAACCTTTGGCTAAGTTTGCGTGGTGTAATTCGTGGCTCAAAAGTTCTATGAAAATAGAAGCACTGCTGGCAAATGATAGATTCGAGTGGTTTAGCGTTTTGTAAAGGTATCAGTTCCCTTTACCAAGGTGCTGCAGCTTACCAACAATTGTTTTATGGCTTTAACAGTAACGGCAATTTTTCTTGTATCAAATCTCATACGAGGTTGATTCAAATATGGACAAAAGTTTTGTAGATATAGCTTAATAAATAAAAATAAACAAAAATAATTTACCTGGCAATTGTAAGAAACTGTATGGTAACCTTCTGTCACATTCATACGGTTTAATTGTTTCTATTTAGTAATCGCTCTCATGGTCGATTAATTCCTCGATTGCACATCGCTTATATTGTTATTAAATTTGTTATTCACACTGTTCCAAAAGTACAGTTGTGTAATGATACTCTTTCAAAGATTTACGTTTGTTAGCTCCACAAAGGCTTCACACAGAAAATATTCTCCATTTTAAGGAGTCCAAATCATATACAATACATTACAAAAATTCTATGGGTAGATCTTTTCAACGGAATGCTTTACCATTGATACAGCTTGCTGTTGTTCACTATTTTCTGAAAAGTTAAGTCAATGTTTATCAGATTTAACGACCAAATTCAACTGGAAAACAATAGCACGCCCTCTATACACACTAGGTTTGTCATGCGTCCTTTATCGCGGTTAGTCGATTGGTACAAATGTTTGGAAGAACATTTGGCAAGAAATTGGATCTTTAAAATGTTAACTAAAAGTGGTTTGTCATTCAAGCAATAAACTTTCCTAAACGATGCATTATTAAAGGAATTGGATCTTATCTTATTTTGTGAGTATTTTACACATTTCATTACAATCCTTGTAGTTTTCTTCACAACATCGCGACTGTTAGCTTCGACAGTCCACTTCCGCACTATTAACATTCGTAACATATAAGCAAGATTACGGCTATGTAAACAAAATTAACATTTTTGAAGAAATGTATGGATTAATATGACACACCAAAATAATGGCCATACATGTTCTAATATGTAGAACCAAAAAATAAATCATTAAGAAAGAAACAAGTGGAAGGGTATCAGCAGCAGATATAAAGTATTTAAAATCATTAAGAAAGAAACAAGTGACAGAGTATCAGCAGCAGATATGAAGTATTTGAAATGAATAGAATTAACTACTAGAAAAGAATTCATAACTAAGGTAAGAAAGTTTGAATTACAGAGAAGAATAGCGTCAATATATTAAAATAATGGAAAACATGCTTGAAATACGCTTAATCTTAAGCAATATAAAACGAAACGGAAAAAAGACAAGCAGATTTAGGAGAAGAAGGTGATAGATGACGACAGGGTGTTTTAACGTTGTCTCGTGGTTACCTTCTAAGTTTTTCTTTTGGACATCAACCTCCTAGAACGAAAGTAAATACTATCTTACTTATATCATTATTGGTCATACTCCATACATGTCCTAATTTTCTGTTTACCCATCATAGTAGGTACAAAATCTACTAAACTTAATAGTTTATACGTGGCCTTCATTTATTTGCTTGCTGTAGTACCCTAGAGTTTTCTTAGTATCTTCCATTCGAATTTCTCCATGTCGCTAGATCATAGTCTATTCTTCGGATCCATATATGGCAATACGTCTAATTATTGTGTCATATAACATCACTTTACATTAGCTTGATGCTAGTTCATGTAAATAATTTCTTTATGGTTTATAAACATTCAATGGTCATGTCACTGTCGTGGATGACTATTGTGTCAGAATTTGAATTCTTCGACATTTATAAAGAATCTGTTGATTAACTTAAGTTTTCTGTGAGGATTCTCTCTTTCTAGCTTCATAATTTTAATCTATGCCATTTTGGTTTTAAGTCTACGCTATTGTCTTGCTTGATCCAAAGGCAGTAGACGGTTCTCAATGTTCTCTCTGTTTTTATGTAGAATACCAATAAGATCAGCATATGCTATTAATTTGGAACTTTGAGTGTTAAAATTTGGTTTTCCAATGATGTTTCCTAACACTAAGTTAAACACCGAAGGTGTAAATATTTACTAGCGTCAGTTCTTATTGGTCATCAAGCGTAGTGGAGCGCTCCTGCGCAATCTTTTGTATGCACCTCATTGTGATAAGTGGAATCAATCTCTATGTTTGGGGTTGATGCTATGAGATTTTTCTCTATGGTCTCTAAACATTCTACAATCAAACTTGCAATAACTTACTCCAAATAGGCGGAGGATCCGGTAAATTTTGTTCTTTTTGTGACACATGTTTACTTGACCGCCTAACAGGTATCTGAAAATTAAAATCGAAAAATTTAGAAAACGATGGAAAATATCGACTTTTAACAAGAATACCTTATCTGTGAGGAAAGGTTCAAATTTTCATAATTTCTACTTTCTAAACAGCTCCGCCCACAAAAAAAATGACAGAACTAACCGGAGCCTTCGCCCATTTCGGGCTCGTTGAAGTAAGTTATTGTAAGTTTATACAGAATTGGTTTTGGTATCAAACGTTTATTCAATGTTCCAAATTTCGCAATTGTAATTCAAAGGGTTCATACGTTATTCTACAAAAACCATTCTCGGTAATGCACCTTTGCAGAGCTGTATCTGTCTTAGGGAGCATTTTTTGACTCATGTTAATAGGAAGTTTTTTTGTTTATTTGATGAAAGGAATTGGTACCATTTTAAAATAGCCTGTATAGTTGTGCGGTTCTACGTAACAGTTCTCTAGGATTCATCTGGTGATGGAAATTTACTTCTGTTTACTTTAAGATAAAAGTATTACACCAAGATTCTTGTTCATATTTGAACCATTCTCGTATGTATGTTCAGCCAAATCATCCCTCTTTGATTTTGGAGTCAGATTATCATACGTATATACTACATAAGCTTCGAGTATGCTAGCAACTGTACTTCGTAGATCTAAAGTTCTATCATACTGAAATTGGCAACTGCTGTGATTTGAGCGGCAGGATAATCGCTTTAATGTGTAAGTCTCCTTTATCTAGAATTGGTTGCGCGCAATGAGGTTATAAAGGGAGTAAGTATTTAAAAATTGAAATGTTAACTATTATTTTGCTTCTCCAATACTGGAAGCAATCAATTAAAATTAATTCCCTTAAAAGTTCGCCAACTTCAAGAACTAATGGACAGGCGTTGTAGAATAATTTAGTCTGATTTATATAAATAACGTTTATTATGGAAACTAGAACGTCTAATCGATCAGGCACGACGTTCAGGGAATCCTTCGTCGTATATAAGAAATAGCAGGAGATTCAGCGATAGCTTGTTGAGTAGCATTGCTGGAGTTGTCACTGTATATATTTCAAGAGCTCGTGTGAGTTTCTAACTCCGTATCAATGTGTAATGATTACGAGTCTCTCACAGTCTCGAAAAGCGAGCCCGTTGAAATCAAACGACTTAATGGTTTCCAAGGCACACTTTTATGGACAGTTTCAGTTCGAACAACAAAATTCATTGTTATAAATGACACAAACTTGTTGGTAATGCTAGAAAGTAGAACCACTTTTATAGCACGAGCTTTAAGCTTCTGTAACTGACTGTGCTGGGAATCGAATAGTAACTATTCATTTTCTTCGAATTGTTTAACAGAAACTAATAAATTTGAAGGTAGCTTTGTGGAAGAAAAATAATGGACATGCAAGTTTCTCTTTTTCTTAATTTTTTTCCATTATTAACTTCCAAACTAGAATGTAACTAAAACAATACACTGCATTGTATGTCATATTTTATTATTACCATTTAGCTTCCAATTGATTGGACTTAATGTCGTTACGGTAATTATAAAATCTTCTCAGTGCAGTTATTCCCTGTTAAGCGGGAATATGTAGACGATTATATAGTACATATATATTCAGTAGAAGCGGCAATGATGGAGAGGTAGAACTAGAACAAAATAAAAAGTACACTATGAAATAGGCAAAATAAGACGAGCACTTTAATTTCTATATAATCAATAAATTTTAAAGTTTTCCAAATGTATTAGTTATCAGAAACCGCAGAACGTAACAAAAATTGGTAGAAAGTGCCAAAGTTGAATTTCAATCAATCTATATCCGGTTTACTATTGAGATTTTCTTCTTCCGGCTCCCAATTTCTTCTTCACTGATCCCGTTTCCACCATTTTTTATGTTTTAACCAGCTTATCTGAATCGATTCTTGGATCCATTGTTGTCATTTCCTTGGTGGTTTTCCTCTTTTTCTACGTTCTACCGGGACCTATTGCATAATTCTCTTCGGTAACCTGTTCTACTTTATATCCATTTATGTCCATACCAATTGATTTGTTGGGATGACTTTAACTATGTTATCATTTATATCCATTTGTCTTATAATTTCTATATTTTCTATTCTTTAGATTCAAAAGCCCAGGATAATCGACGCTAGTAATCCATTTCTAGTGCTACGAGAAGTTATTCTGTTTCTGTTGGTTGTTTTGCTAAGTCTCCGTTCCGTATAATACAATGCTTTCCACTATCGTGTTATCTATCTGCCTCTTTCTTCTGTATTTAAATTTCTATCGCACAATATGGAATTCAGCATATTGCGAATATGTTTCGCTGCTTAAAATTTATTTCAAATTTTAGTTAAAAACTAAAATGGTTTTACTAACGCTATTTTTGATTTATTCGTTGAACCAAATTTGCTAGCTTGTAATACCAATAGGATCTAACAATTTCTAAAGTGTTTAACAAATAGTAAAATATGATAATTTTTTCTAAGAATCCCACACTAGGTGAAAAATAAATTGATCATGCCGCAGTTTCAACAAAACAAATCAAATACGAAGAAAACGAATTAGAAATGTTGCTCCTAATTTTATATTTGAGTCAACATTCTTTCTTGCTGTGTAGAGACTGTAACCACTCGTTTAGCAAGGTTCAGGCGTGTCATTACTGCATATATCGACAGATATATGCACATCAAGAAACACAGAACTTTAAATAAATATCCATATATAAGGGGTAAACTAAAACAAGTTCTACTAAATAACACATACTAGGTGAAAAAATAAATTGATCATGTGGTAATATCAGCAAAACAAACTAAATACAAAGAAAAATAAAATTTAAAATATTGCTTACAATTTTATATTCGAAAATAAATATATGTTCTTGCTGTACGGAGACCGTAACCTCTCCCATCATCATCATCATCAGTGACGCTACCGGCTACAACCCTTGGTGGGTCTTGGCCTGTCCAAGTATCCTCCGCCATTGGTCTCTGTCTCGAGCGACTGTCTTCCAGTTTCTTACGCCTAGAGTGTACAGATCTTTTTCCACCATGTCGAGCCATCTTAGTTTCCTGCATTTTTTTCCTTTCGGTATTGTTAGCAGCAAGCGTTTTCTGGAGTTTGTGTCTTCTCTTCTAATTACATGTCCTGCCCATCTAAGCCGACCTATTTTTATGGTTTGGCCAATGTCTGGTTCATTGTACATCTCATATAGTTCGTGGTTATATCTTCTCCTCCAGATTTGGTTTTTATTCACAGGGCCATATATGTTTCGTGATATCTTCCTTTCAAATATTTTTAGGTGGGTTTCATCTGACTGCGTTAGCGTCCATGTCTTTGAGGCATATATTAGAACTGCATGCAAGTGAATTCCCTTGTCTTACTCCCCTGTGCGTTTTTAAACTCTTGCTATGTTTCATTCTGTATTTTGACTGAGCATCGAACTTCCTTCATAGTGAGCTTGGTTAGCTGTATCAGTTTCTGTCGGATTCCCAGTTCTTCCATGGCTTTATATAGTGCTTTCCTTCTTATCTTATCATACGCGGCCTTAACATCTATGAATAGGTGGTGTGTATCTATATTATATTCTGAAGTTTTTTTGATGATCTGCCTCAGCGCGAAAATTTGGTCATTCGTTGATTTGCAGTTTCGGAATCCACACTGATAATTCCTTATTATTTCTTCTTCTCTTCTTCTTCTTCTTATGCTTATATTAGGCCATGGCCTGTTATTGCGGTGCATTTTCCTGTGATGTCGACTGCCAACTATCCTTCCATTTCTTTGGCGGTCTTGCTACTGGTCTTCTTCCTGGTGGTTTTCCGTCTCGTGCTAATCGAGCGATTCTTTCTCTTTCCATTCTATTCACATGCTGGTTCCATTCCCTCCTTCTTTGCCGAGACCACCGAACAACATCTTGTATTGTGCATGCTTCCCTAATTTCGTTGTTTCGCCTTCTATCTCTTAACGAATTGCCTGTGATTGATCGCAGTGTTCTCATTTCTGTTGTTCGCAGTATTTTTTTTGTTTCCGCCGTGTCAGCCCATGCTTCAACTGCGTATGTCAGAAGTGGTCTTACGCACGTTTTATAGATGCGGACTTTACTTTCTAGGCTTACGTTTTTATTCCTCCACACGACATCCCGTAAACATCCTGATACATGTGCCTCTGTGTTAGCTTGTTTACGTACTCCCTCTCTAAGGTTGCCACAGCTTGATATTTCTACGCCAAGGTATACAAATTTCATTACCTGTTCTATAGATTTTTCTTTAATTACTATTTTACATCTTCTCGGCTCTCTTGCTACTACCAGACTCTTAGTTTTTGCTATTGATACCTGCAAATTGTAAGTTTCCGCGGTTATTCTAAATTCGTGCACTATTCTTTGCAGGTCATCTTCGCTCTCACCAATGATTACTGCGTCGTCTGCGTAGCATAATATCTTTATCCGGTTGTTTCCCATCGGGTATCCTTCTCCTTTTGCTTTAGTTCTTTTTATTATTTTATCCATGATTAAGTTAAGTAGTATAGGACTCAGGCTATCCTCTTCCCGACTTGATGGTAACTTCGGATAATTCGTTATCGACTTTTATTCGTGTATTGTTGGTTCTGTTTATGTCTGTTATGATGCATATTATTTCCTCAGGTATTTTTTCTTCCTTTAATATCGCTATTACATCCTTTAGTCTGCCACGTTCGAATGCCTTAGTCAGGTCTATGAAGCACATGTATGCTGGTGTATTGAACTCTATAGCCTTCTCAGTAATTTGTTTTATATCAAATATAGCGTCAATGGTGGATCTATTAAGTCTAAAGCCTTGTTGTTCTTCACATGTATCATACATTGCTCCTATTTTATTTGCTAATAGGTTTGTAAATAGTTTAAGTGTGGTGTTTAACAGTGTAATCATGCGGTAGTTCGATGGAACGTTTTTCTCCCCTTTTTTCAGTATTGGAATTGTAATATGTTCGCCATTTTTCTGGAACATTCTTATAACTTAAGATCTTTCGGAACAGCGTAGTCATGTGGTCGGTAATTTCTGTTTCGCCGTATTTTAATAATTCATTAGAGATACCATCTGGGCCGGCAGCTTTGCTATTCTTGAGTTTCTTTATAGCACATTTTACCTCTTCTGCTGTTATATCCGTAACCTGCTGCAGTATACTGTTGTCTGCTTCAGGTGGATCCCCTTCGTCATTATACAACTGTTCCATGTAAGATTCCCACTGCGTCTTGTCAATTCCGTGTGTGACATTATATTCATTTATGGGTTTTTTCCTCGCCTTTAAAATTTTCCAGACTTTTTTCTGTGCCCCATAAAGATCATGTTCCATGTCAGCTGTGAATCGTCTCCAATATTCCTGTTTTATATTTCGAATTTTAGTATTCACTTTGTTTCGCGTTGAAACGTAAGTTTGGTAATTTTCGGGTGTTTTATTACCACAATAATGGAGGTACGCTTTTCGTTTTTCATATGCCAATTCCTTTATTTCAAGGGTGAACCAAGGTTTAGTTGCTTTTTTGCTGTTTGTATTCACTTTTCTTGTTCCCAAGATTTCTGTTGCTGCATCTTTTATGTTCTGTTCAATCTTCCTCCACATCTCTTCTATAGTGTTCGTTACATCCACTTTATTTGTTTCAAACTTTTGCGCTAATCTTTGTCTATACAGCTATTTTGTTGTTTCATCTTCCAACGCTTCGGTGTTTAATTTTTCTAGATATATAGGTGGTGGTCTAGCTGTTATTTTGATTTGTATGTTAATTTTGCCTAGTACTAGTTTATGATCCGAGCCTAAATTTGGTGAAGTTAATGCTCTCACGTCCCTTATTTGAGTAGAGTGGATTTTCTTGTTTGTTAATATACAGTGCTTTCGTAAAGTAGTGGATAAATTCTTTAAAATCGTTGAGAAAAATATTTCATAAAAATACTCGGACACGTCGATTTTTATTTTTAAATTGTCATTTAAAGATGTAATTTTCAACCCCCCACCCCGCAACCCCTAAGCCCTAGCAACACCAACTTTAAAATTTCAAATAGCAAAGTACCCCTTATGATACCTCATCTGATAGCTTTCTTTATGCTGAATACAACATAAAAAAGTTTTTCAAAATCGGTTGATAAATAACGGAGATATTTACGAAAATGTATTCAAATGAAAGGGCCAATATTCGAGCAGGCGT
>JABXWE010002003.1:0-19701 GCA_014611495.1 Limonius californicus | reverse complement strand
GCAGTATTGATCGTCGTTTATTACATTCACAATAGCTTTCTTCTCTAAATATCTTTTGGAAGGGGGATGTAGGAGGACGCTCGCAGCGGGTTGTATTTGTTGATATTCACATTCAAATACAACAATTGCTTCAACGCCCACCCTGCAAGAACATACATGTATTAGTTCATATATTCCAAGGGTGTTGATATCGCTACTCACCAGATTCCCGCTCCTGGAATTCCGAAACCTTTCCGTCGAGTATGCCAGTAAAATGATCATATAACTGATTTATGTCTTCGCCTAAAGTTGCAATTTCGTTCACGGTATTAAATGATTTGATTTCCTCCAATCCTTTTGATTCCAAAATAAAATACCCAAACAATTCAAAATTAAATTTTATACTCCATGTATTCGACAACATTTAGGGTAAGTCCGGGAGAGATGGCCAACGATTTTAGAACGTTAGAATTACGGTAGTAGATAAAGACCTATACATCCCAATTTACACTAGTGATATGTTTAAACGTTTATTAACATACAGTGTTACAAATATTAGCTTAAACTTAAGTTTTATTAAAAATACATGCGAAATAAAAAAATACCAGGTTGGCCATCTCCCCCATAGAAGTATGGGACAGATGACCAATAAAGTTTGTGAGGAAAATATATTAAAAACACTACATTATAACAGATATTTCGAAAGTCGTTTGTATTATTTTTTCTTTGCAATATATTTTCCACATTTTTGACACAAATGTTCATATGTCGTACAATTTTCATGTAACCAGAGTGAGCAATTAACGCACTGAATCCAGTCTTCTTTTTTAGCTGTTTTTTGGTAATCCTCCCCACAACCAACACATTCGTTTTCATCAAACTCATAATCATCAATATCATCACTTTCGTTATCTACTTCTGAATATGATTCGGAGCTCGAGCTGACATCTTTTTTTGCTCGTTTTTTCTTCAATTTGCAATTGTTTGCCTTTTGTTCGTTACTTTTTGGCCCTGCACTTTTCTTCTTTTCCTTTTCACCTTTCTTCTTTTCCTTTTCACCTTTCTTCTTTTCCTTTTCACGCTTCTGCTTTTCTTTTTCAATTTTTTGTGCAATCTTGTCTTTCTCTTTGGCGATGTTGTCTGGAGATGTTAAAACGGAACCCAAATTTTTAATTCGTTTCCGAACGCTTTGAGGAATCCCAGGAATTGGAGATATTTGCTCTAACAATTTTCCTGGTGTGAGGTCTACACCTGATGTACCTGGTTCAGGCGTAGTTTCTCGCAGAACTTGAGCAGTCGCAACAGCGGATGTAGTGGGTTCTGGAGTAACTTCTTCAGAGACAACTGGAATACTGTCTTGATTAGTCGCAGGTGCTTGCGGGTTTACTGGTTGATTTCTATGCGGTATTATTGCGTCTGAAATAGCAAAAGCGTAGTCAGGTATACAGTTAGGGTTGAACGGGAAAATGCCTGTTGCTCTGAATCCAGAAATGGCATTGGATGGTATCGCAGATTTTCCCCAACATTCACTCAGAAGCTGGCCGAATTGTAGTCGCGTTAAGCGTCTTCCAGGATGCGTTCTCACCCAATTTCTGCATGCATTGTAATAGGTAGTTTTAAGCGATTTAAATACAGCTCTATCCAAAGGCTGCAAAAAATGAGTCGTGTGACTCGGAAGACACATCAAAATAATTTCATTTGCATCTGCAAGTTCTAGGAGCTCAACAGATGAGCAGTGTGAAGCATGGCCGTCCAGTATTAATAATACCTTTCCAGCAGGCTTACGAGGTATAAAATGATCGCGTAACCATTCAGTAAAGATACATGTGTTCACATAGGCTGACTTTTGGCACATGTAAATTTTAGAACCTGGAGGCATCCCATCCTGGTGTTCACTTTTTTATTTTTACCTTTTAGTACGCAAGCGGGGGGCAAAAATATGCCTTCGGCATTACAACAAGCTATACATGTTATAGTTTCTCCTTTTTCAGCGGAACTCACTGTCGAAACATCTTTAGAGCCCTTTGCCGCAACCACAAATCCTGGACGATTATTGAGTTGGAGGCCCGTCTCGTCTACGTTAAAAATAGAGCCTGGTTTGTTGTATAAATCATTTTCCTCTAATGTTGTCCGAAGAAGTTCGAAATAATTTGCAATTTCGATTCGGTTCATTCCTTCACCGAGCTATAGAAACACCCTCGGTTTTTCTAATAGACAGTTCAGGATTCCTAAATAAAAACAGTTTGAACCAATCGTAACCGGCCCTCTCTTTTTCTGGGTTAAATTTATGTTTTATGTTTAATTGTACAGCAAAATGGTACGCTATCCTTCTCACATCGTCTATACTTAGAGGAAACCCGCGTTTTTGCATTGTTTTAATATGCAAAACCAACTTTTTTTCATTTCTTTCGCCAAGCATAGTCAGGTCCCATTCTGCCTTTCAAGTGATTTTGTTGTTTTATTCTTCGCTCTAGCGTTTTGCGAGGAATTTGAAACCTTTGAGAAGCTGAGTTAATCGAAGATCCATTTCTCACTTCCACAATCGCCTGTTGTAAATTCTCTTCGGCCCAATTGCCTCTTCCTGATGCGCACTTTCGCTTATACTTAGTAGGCATGTTCTAAAGCAACAAAAATAAGACTTAAAATTTGGCCATCTATACCTTAAAACCTGTTGGCCAACTATCCCGATTAGCAAGGGACAGATGGCCAACATAATGTTTGCTATTTCGATAAGCGCGCAAATGTTATTTGAGGTTAGAAGTGTTGCACAACATGTGTACATTATAACTATGCCAAATACTCATCAAAAAACTTGACCAGTTTTTAGCAACCAACGATAGACGTGTGCTGTACAAAAATTTTCAGGCTAATAAAAATGTTTAATGCATATTTACTCACCTGTTTATAATGCCAGTAGCACTGTTGACACTGCAACGTTTACACCGCAAGTGATACTACAAGTTTGTAATACTAGCAGGGCGATTTAACGCCGGCAAAGTGATTTTTTTGGCGTTGGCCAACTCCACCGACTGGCCATCTCTCCCGGAATTACCCTACATGAACATTTTCAGAAGTTACTCTGTAACTCACAATATGGGACCGGAAAGCTGACTGTAAGGCAACCACTCCACTCCCAATTGCTCCTCAGATGTCCCACGTAGGCGGTTCAAGGAACGTTTTCGTCACACACATCGCAGTATCGCGTCGGATATGGTTGAAGCGCTATAACCAAAAGCAACACTTTATCCTTGTAAAATTTAACACGTTCCTTTATACCACACCTGCGGAGATATTCTTTTTCAATTTTTTGGAAGTTGAGAGTCCCTCACCTGCATCCGACATCAAAACCTCCTTACGAGTGTCTGTAAATATAAATACTCATATTACATACCTCACCAACTTCCATACATATTATATAACCCACTTCTGGCAGGGCTGACCAAGTTTCGGTGACAACCGTCTCTTCGATGACGGAACAAACTATCGGCTCTGGCGAAGAACTTTCCGCACCTAAACATTTCAGAAAAATTTTGTTAATCACGACTATGGCATCCAGCTGACAGGACGAGGCCGTTGAGCTCCGTCAGCCACGAAAGGATGCTGGGCTGGACTTGTATACGACTCCTTTCTGGTTGAAATTACAGTTGTCCATATCTCCCTCGTCCAACCAAACATTTATTTAAGAATTAAATATAATCGGAACGGATCACCTCTAATGCTTATCAATGCCGCTGATAGTTCATCAGTTATATTCGGCATACGGATTATAAACTCCAATCGCGTCGAAGTATCTCCAGCGTCTCCTTTATTTTAATTGACGATAGGCCGTATCGTATTCGGCTAAAGAAATTCAAATAACTTAGAAATAAAACAATAGGATTTGAATGTTTCCAAAAGATGTAAAACAGGCGAAAAGAACTTTCTCAAAGAGATTAGCACAAAATCGGGATAACTCTCTGGAATTCGTATCACTAGGTACTATCGATATCTAAAATTCCACAATTGCAGTTCTGAAAATTAAATTGGCAAACATCCCAAGCCTTAGAACGAAGAACACCTGCACTTTCTATGAGAGCTCAAAAATAATGAATGCCACATGGAAATATCAAATCGTCATTTCCTAAACCGGAAATATACGAATGGATGAAAGAAATTCAAACAAGGTCAACATTGAATTGACCAAAAGCATAAAGCATGCAATCCAAATTGCTATATTGAAAATTAAATATAAAACAACTAGGCTTAAGGAGTCACATATTACAGTGTCCTTCATCAGAAGGAAATTCAAATAAAATAATTGATGGAATCAAAACCAAAACAGGTGTACAAGTAGTTCTACCAGAGAAACAAGTTGAAAATTTAATTTTACATACTCTATCAAAAATAAACAGGTTTCAATACCTATGCGAAACTATAAAAAGATCATTGAAAGGTACACGTAAAGGTATATACAATTGTCCGCTGCACTAGATCTTGTCGTCGTATTTCTCCACGTCTACTACACTTTACACAATTAATTTGTCCCAGTGCCATTTTAACCTAACCATATAGAATCAATATTAAGTACTATAAGTATAGAAACAGTATGAACCTACTAGCTCTTAGTTTACACTGTAATTAGAATTAATTTAGTTATAATTCTTAAAACACAAAAAACTCTTGTAACTTAATCAACTTTATGAATCAATAAACACAAACCCCCATAACAAAAATATTTATCATTATAAACTTATTACGGCAGAATCGCGGTAAACAAGCATCCACTGAACCTATACCGAGTATTCTCCCAGGCAGAACCCTTTTTCAGGCCCGAGGTGCTCCAGATTGTTGTGAAACCCCTTTATGCAAACATCAAATGAGTAAATACACATGAAATAAAATTTTCTAAGCATCTGACAGCAAAAAATAAATAAATTTGTGGAAAACAACAGTGTAGGGTTTTTAATAAAGAAAAAAAAAGGAAACTCAAGACTGGGGGCTTGACCGCTACTGCGGGCGCCTATGAATTCAAGTGATAATTATTAAATCCAAGTGGAATTAATATTATTTATTAAAGCATGTTCAATTGAATAAAAATTTGAATAACAAATAATTTGTTCTCTTGAAATGATTAATATTCGATACAACCTGACAACACAGATATTATAAACTGAATCTGGCACCTAAATTAAAATAAACAAATTTCACATACACGCAAAAAATCTGCCTGAATAAGACTATTGCTTATAGTCACCTGCATAGGAACTTTTAAGATTTTTTTATAAACATCCTTACAGGCACATAAAACATCCTAGAAATACTACATAAAACATTTTCAAAAAAAAACATTGCAATTTACATAATGGAAGTTTCAAAATAATTATATCTATTAACTATAAAATAATTCTATTGGTTAAACTTTACTATCTGCAAATTATAAATTTTCTAATCAAATGGTGTATTTCTTTCCTGTATGAGTTCTCATATGCCTTCGCAAGCTTTCCTTGTGTGCACTTTCAAAGTCACATAAATTACACTTAAAGGGTTTTTCTCCTGAATGAGTTCTCATATGCCTTCGCAAGCTTTCCTTGTGTGCACTTTCAAAGTCACATAAATTACACTTAAAAGATTTTTCTCCTGTATGAGTTTTCATATGCTTCTGCAAGTCACTCTTTTGTGAACTTTCATAGTTACATGTACGGCACTTGAAGGGTTTCTCTCCTGTATGAGTTCTCATATGCATTCGCAAGTGAATCTTCTGTGCACTTACATAATCACATATATTGCACTTGAAGGGTTTCTCTCCTGTATGAGTTCTCATATGGTTTTGCAAGCTATTCTTGTGTGCACTTTCATAGTCACATATACTGCACTTGAAGGGTTTCTCTCCCGTATGATTGCTCATATGACTTCGTAAGTGATTCTTGTGTGCACTTTCATAATCACATATATTGCACTTGAAGGGTTTCTCTCCTGTATGAGTTCTCATATGCTTTTGCAAGCTATTCTTGTATGCACTTTCAAAGTCACATAAATTACACTTGACTGGTTTTTCTCCTGTATGAATGCTCATATGCATTTGCAAGTGATTCTTCTGTGCACCTTCGTAGTTACATATATTGCACTTGAAGGGTTTCTCTCCTGTATGAGTTCTCAGATGTGTTTGCAAGCTATTCTTGTGTGCACTTTCAAAGTCACATAAATTACACTTGAATGGTTTCTCTCCTGTATGAATGTTCATATGCAAGCATAAGCTATTCTTGTTTGCACTTTTATAATCACAGACACTGCACTTGAAAGGTTTCTCTCCTGTATGACTGCTCATATGCAATTGCAAGCAATTCTTGCGTGCACTTTCGTAGTTACATATATTGCACTTGAAGGGTTTCTCACCTGTATGAGTGCTCATATGCAATCGCAAGCTTTGCTTGTGTGCACTTTCAAAATCACATAAATTACACTTGAAGGGTTTCTCGCCTGTATGAATGTTCACATGCAACTGTAACCTATTCTTGTTTGCACTTTCGTAGTCACATATATTGCACTTGTACGGCTTTTCTCCTGTATGAGTTCTCATATGCCTTCGCAAGTCATTCTTGTTTGCACTTTTATAGTCACATACATTGCACTTGAATGGTTTTTCGCCTGTATGTGTTCTCATATGACTTTGTAAGTGATTCTTATTTGCACTTTTATAGTTACATATATTGCACTTGAACTGTTTCTCTCCTGTATGAATGTTCATATGCAATCGCAAGCTTTTCTTGTGTGCACTTTGAAAGTCACATAAATTACACTTGATGGGTTTTTCGCCTGTATGAATGTTCATATGCAAGCGTAAGCTATTCTTGTTTGTACTTTCGTAGTCACATATATTGCACTTATACGGCTTTTCTCCTGTATGAGTTCTCATATGCCTTTGCATGTCATTCTTGTTTGCACTTTTATCGTCACATACATTGGACTTGTAGGGTTTTTCTACTGTATGAATTCTTATATGTGCTTGCAAAGTAGACTTCCGTGCACTTGCATAGTCACATACATTGCATTTATATAACTTTTTCCCAGTATGACTTTCAACACTTTCTTGCATGATGCACTTCAATGGAAGGCCTATTATTGCATGATCTTCATTGTTGCTGCGGATTTCGGTTTTTATATCTAATTCTTCATGTAATAATTCCATTTTGATGGTGCTATCAATATCATGTTTAGCGTCATGCTTTAGATCAAATGCTTCTGAAGGCAATTCTAATGTTAGAATCTCTTCCTGTTTTACTGTAACAAATGTACATGTTTATATGTGAGTTACTAAATATTATATAAGTAACTAAACTAGCACAAACACAAAGTCATTCTAAATAGACTCCCAAATTTTCTGTATTAAATAAATAACTATTAAGAAATATTTAAGATTTACTGCGATCATTAAACTACTCACATATGGTCAATTTTAATGGAAATTTTCATATTAATAGAGTTGCTACAAATCACATTAGAATCAATGGCGTGCAAGCTGTGGAAGCTGTGGAAGCACCGCTTTCCTTGTATTTTCCAAAATATAGATACATATTGTGCGATTATTTTCATATTTTATCGTACTTTGAATTACTTAAAATTAATGTTTTATTATAACCGCATTATGTATCTTGTTCATACAATTTTTTATACTACCATACATATGAAAAACAATGATCAGATTGCTATTGTATATTCGAATATCAATTCGTATATGCATATTCCCAATGGAAGCCCCAATGGAAGCGCTGTGTTGTTGAATACGGGATAGCTCCCACGGCAAAAATATTTGAATCATGTAAAGCAGCCAGATTAACACATTCGCCCATGCGCTTTACAGAGCACCAACCTTACAGGGTTTAGCTCGTGGGTGTTACACACCAAAATATTGTATAACGCGCTTCCACTGATTCCATCTATTTGACTAAGTGCATTGTTATAATTTTCTTTAAAAGTATATTCATACAATTGAAGAATATTTTGTACAAGTTGTGTATATCCACCTTACATTTTATTTGACCAAGTAAATTTTCATAATTTTATTTTTAATTTTAGCCCTTATACCACGGCTAGTGATTCAGAATATAATTGTGACATTGAAAGTTTATTTAAAAAAAGTTTTGGCTTAAGACCATATAATGAAAAAGAAAACATTATTAAAAGCGAAAGATCAACACCGAAATAAAATATAACAACTTCAACAAGAAAATTTGTTGCACATTTTCACGATCAAATTTATGAAAACATAAAATGGCTTCGTGGATGCATAAAAATACAAAAGTTGTTTTGTCAGCCTTGCCTACTATTTACAAATGAAATTAGTGTGTGGAATAAGGATGGATTTGATGATTTAAATAATTTAGGTAAAGCTCGCAAGAGACACGAAAATAGTAAATATCACATTGATTCTTTTGTAAAATTGAAGCTGTTTGGAAATCAAAGCAGAATAGAATTTAACTTTAGTGAACAATATAAAATAGGAGAAATACTTTGATGGAAACAACGGCAAGCGATTTTTATGATAAAGTAATTAACGACTTTGGAGGAAAAAATCGCCCAACAAAGTTGCTTGCTTTGAAAGAGCGAGATCTAGGACGCGGTTTTCCAAGCATCTCTATGCACTTAGGTCACATTTGACCCATTGTACACCCTAACTAAGAATTTTACCTGTCTGTGGTAATTCCAACTCCAGTAGTGATTTTTAACGTGTCACACATCATAGTGGCACGCCCAACAGAGTTAGTTTATAAAAAATAATAAAAACAAGTTCTTATATCTTTGTTTAATGGCAATGTATCTAGTTTAGAATTAAAATAAATAAACTATTTATTTTTGTCATTGCCAGTATTTGTTTATAATTTTTATGAAAACACAATTCCCTAGCATCAAATGTCACCGCACGCCACTGATTGAAATAGTTTTTAGAAATACCAAAACATTCTTATAATTTTGTGAAATGTACCTAAACCTCTTTTATTATCATTTACTTGCTAGTACTATGTAATTTAGAATTGATTTTAACTGTATAATGCAAAGTTACCGTTCGTTTCCACATCATCCAACACATGCTGACATAATTCGTTTTTGATTTTCATTTGCAGCCACACATCGGATGTGGAATTTGTAAAATTTGACAGCGAAGTCTCACTGGTAACATTAGGTTTTACATCTTCATTCACATCGAATACTGTATCCATGTCGATATGCACACGTTTGTCTGTAGTAGAAAATTGTTCCTTTCCCTTAACTGCCTCTTTATAATCTTACGGCGCTAGGTAGGCAAACAACTGAAATGTACTAAAATGTAATTGTATTAAAGTCGATATACGAATTTTACTCACCGTTCGTGTGGAAAAGGGTAATAGGAAAAAAATGTTCTTAGCGTTAGTAAAATCATATATTGTTTAACAACACTGATATCTAGCACAATTGTGATGTCTGTCAAAATATCAGCTGATGTTCTTTGTCATGTGATTGTGCCATTTGAACTACTTTCAATCCTTATACAAGATGTTACTGTTACGCTGTTAAATTAACCTATTATCATTTTGTCGTATCCTTTTTTAAGATGCTTTGGATATATTTATAATACAAATCCCTCGAAATTTATTTAACTTCATGCAATCAAATAACATTGACGGTGATTTCGGAATGGAATAACTTCCGCAGATGTATTTTGTTCCTTAGGCTTTTCCCAAATTTATTCTCATTTGATTCAAGTAATCTTTTACAATAATATTTATTTCACATATAACAGCAATATCGTTTGCACGTACCTGTTTAAGAATTATAAAAAGCGCAAGTTTTCCTAATATGCGCCTACCAAATTATATTGTTAATAAATTTCTTAATACCTAGGCGCAGGTACAAGTACTTTATAAATGTATCTGAAAATTATAAGTACATAGCTGGTACTTTTTATGAATACGAAAACACTATTATAGTTTAAAATAAGCTTATTTGTGAATATATTACGAAAAATGTTAAACATGCTTATTATTGCACAACATTTTTTTTGCAATTTTCTTAATATCTATTAATTGTACAGTATGTCGAAAGTATTATCCGATAGCCTGTTTCTTCGAGGGGTTAGAATTTGGCCACCAGAAGTAAAAAGCATGTTTAATATGTTTTCGTAAATTAATAAACATTTAACGTCTTTTGATTTGTCTCGAAAATATTTTAAACGCTCTATCTTAATTTCGTATTTAAAATGCGACGCCTTTAAAACTATTTTGAATTTTTTTGTGATCTATTTATTGGTGTTTTATTGAAAAGATAAATTTTTTACACGCATTCTAATACGAATAATAAATAGTTTTAATAGGAATATTAAATAATTAATTAACGAGTTAAGCAAGAAGAGCATTTTAATAATAATATTGTAGTTGTTAATGGAAGCTTTAGATATTCATACTTATTCTGTAAATTGAAATGGAATAGAAATCATGTCATCGAACAGAAGTGGTTTCTAACTGGTATTCCCTAACGTCGTCGAATTTCGATTGTAGAAATGAGATAAACCCACTCGGTAGAAGTCCAATTCGACGAGCTAATACAGTCGAAAACGCAAGATTGGAATGCTCGTTGCGTTTGTGCCCTATACTGCTTATTCCCGTCGCGTATAGCAATTGATTTTAGGTTAGAATATTGTGAATTATAACTGCCTGTTTTATATTTTTCAATTACTTATTAGTATAGTTCAGTTGAGGTGGGAATAATGACCGTTCATTTAAGATTGGATTGATTCTTGCTGATGGACTACTAAAAGAAATTAAAATGTAAATATGTATACGTTTTTTTAACTTACCTATTCAAAATAGCTAAAACTTTTCTTTGTTGATTGTCCAATGTAGTATAATATTTATTTAGATTTGCGGCAATTATTTCAGTTAGAATAAAGAAAGATGTTGCGGGACAGGACAGTCCTTTTGAAATTCCCGTCTTATGCATTGTAGCAGCACACAAACGTACCAGAATGGTATTTTATCGTAAAAATATTTATAAATTTTAATAATAATAAAGAAACACTAGATATTCACAATGTTTATTATTTTAGTTCTAGAATATTTAATTACGTTTTCTTTAATTTTACTTTGATTTCTTTCTGGGCCAATTATTTTTCTTTAAATATGACTTCTAACAATCGAATTTTTAGTTTCATCTTTTTCAGATTCAATTGGCGTTTTCTAATTTCCATTCATATCATTTAAACGTATTTTGTTAAAAATTTTCAAAGTGGCTCATAAGAGTTGTTATGTTCATTTTAAAATGTGCCGCTTTGTAGGAATTGGTTTCTTAATTTGTTTGCCGCTCCGTCAGAATCAATAACGTTATTTTAATTGCAGTCTTATTTTGGGTTACTATTTTCGCTATTTTGTTTTGTCTTGAAAATTGAGTTATGGAAGGCCGGTTCCCTTAAACCTTGACAGGTTCTTTTGTGTCAAAATTCAAGACTCTTTTTTTCCATGTTCGATCTCGAACGCTTCCCAGAATTTACGTGTCCCCTTATTCTAGAACTTTTGCGCAACATTCCATAACGTTTCGTAATATGGTGCAATATCTTTCGGAAGGACACAAATCCCGTTGCATTTTTAAGTCAGTCAATTTTCGATCTTTGTTGGCTCCAGTTGTCCGGAAGCTCCATCAATCGGCAACCGTAATTACGTTAAGTGCTGCAGGGGCGGCTCTCGGGTTTTTCTTTCGAGGGGTATCCGTTATATGTGTTCCGTTTCGCTGTTTTACCAAGGGGTAATAAACAGACCATCGGCTACTGCCGGATTTAATAGGCACTGGAATTTACCCAAACAAAAGGCAATTCTTTGCGAATTGGCCCATCGCCGTAAGGCGGATTATTTCCGAAGACCAGCTCCCGTCCCTTTGCGGTTACCGTCGATGCAAAGAGCGCCTCAAAGTTCCGGGCCCCTGGCTGTTGACTTCATTCAATCAAGTCTCCAGGGGTGTATCTGTAGATTTTCATCATCATCCCGTTAACTCTTCCGTCAAGGCAAAGAACCCGTTTTTTTGTTGTGTTGTGACAAAGAAACCTTTTTTTTTGCTCACGTTAACTTGCAGACTTCAAATTTAACTTCAGGTAATTACAAGAAAAAATGACCTTCAGTCGCCATATGTGTTGTTAATTTGTTTTATAATAAAACTACTAGATTATATTCTATTTTTGTGAACTTCAGCGTCCCTGGTGTAAGAATTTTGCAAGCTTTAAATATATAGGAGGAGGCACAATCACGGTTCCCGTAAGCTGTCGGCTTCTCGGCCTTCCACGAGGACCTACGACCAGCTGGATTTGGAAGGTGGCGCCCACTTATTTTGACTCGCCCTGTACACTACTAAAGATTTTCTCCCATAAGCGATTTTCACGAACTCCCCCCTACTCCTCTGAGCTAAGCTGTAGGCCCTTTTCCATCAAGCTAGTTACGAATCGTCGAAAAAGCTCGATTGGCCTGTAACAAATTGGCGCCGCAACGTGGGTCTTTTTTGGGTTCCTAACAGAGTTTTTTTTTCTTGCTAGAAAGAGTAATTTTTTGAACTTATTAACTACAAACTTTATCAAATACTGCAAATGAACGTTTTTCAAGTTATATAGGACTAGGAACTTTTCCAGCATATTACGCGGGATGAATTGTCACCAACTGTCGAAATGTTCGATAAGGTTGAGTATCGCTTATTATTAATGTTTTCATATTTAGGCAAACAACCACAGATAAAAATCTTGGTAACTTTTACTAAACTTTTATCTGTAGGGAATGCCGAATAGCAACGCGATAGAAGTTTGTCATTCCGATTTACTGAAATTTCAATGCAATTTATCAACTTCCATTCGATTTTTTAAAAATTAGAGAATACAGCTGATTACCTATTTATACCCGCAAATATTAAAATAAAATAGTTTTTGGATTATAAGAGATAACAGAAATAAAAGAAATATCACTTCCAATTGCGGTTTTTAGCCACTGCAAAGCCGGCTGTTATGTTGGTCTCGGTGATAACCAGTGGGAGAGCTGTCGCTACGATGCCTGGGATATTGTAAATCGTCGTTGTTTTTTCAGGATTGTTGCTGTGCCATGAGTTACACGTACTGTTCATATAATGTATTAGATGTTGGCAGCCTTGACGGACGATGACGTCACGCAGAGCTGCTTATGTAGTTTTGTAAAGAACTTTGGAAGTAATAAAGAAGTTTATAAATTAAATGAGTATTCATTTAATAGTCAAGGTGGCTTATTAGCCTGAGGATAATACATATATTTTTTAAGCGGACTATGCACGCTGCGATCCAGAGGTTGCAGCTTATGGGTGCAGTGTACCACAACTCCATTTGAATGAAGAAATGAAATTAAATAGTTTATACTACGTTGAAGAAATCATAATTAATAGTTATAACAAAAAATACTAATTAAAAAAAGTTTGCGATGGCCGGGAATTGCACTCGGATCAACTGCTTGGTAGGCAGATATGCTAACCATTACACCACTTTGCCGTTGATGTATTTGTTTTGTACAAAAGAAATATAATGTTCACGGACCTTACGGAAACATCACCCTGTCAATTTTTATATTTAATAAATAAGTCATCATCTGTGTCCTATATACAGGGTGAAATACATATTTAATATAAACACTGCATCAACATAACCTTCATACTCAAATAATTCACAACTATAGTGACGTTTGCTTCTGATTTTTAGTTGTCGGTATAGTTGGTTGCATACACAGTAGGCGAAATTGACGCGTTCTTTTTAAAAGTGTACATAGGCAATGTATACTAAAACGAAAAATTCCCTGTATATATATTCATACAAGGTTAATATGACCTCCAAAATAGGTTTGTTCTTAACGTAGTCACCTCCAAAATCTCGTTGTCACTTCCGATTTCAGAGGTGACAACGTATCGCCATAGTTGTTAAGTTTTCTGATACTAGATGTGCTCAGGAGTCCATTTACGAAAATTTGCCTGGAGGTGATTTTGACCCCCCTTATCTACAAAACGGCCTTTTAGTTCGAGTATATACCGCTGGCGCTGACGTCGCTTATGAATTTGGTACGCCCAATACAAAGTCACCTCCGGTATGCAGACTGCCTATTGTCACCTCCGAAATGACGGCAACATCGCCTTCGTTCTATGGTGTAATATTACATTAGAACAGGGGACACACTTCACATATAATCAAATTAATAAAATATATTTTAAATTGTTTCCTAGAATCCCAAGTAGGCTATGGAAATAAAGCATATTTTTACGATCTTTGGAAATAAAAAATGTACAGGGCATCTTCAAAAATGACAAATTATCAATTTTGTCAAATAACTCGGAAACAAAACAACACTTCTGAGTTCTGTCTGCACCATGTTAAGTATCACCAAAACAGAGCACATAAATATTACATTAGTTTTTTGCTTTTGGCGAATAGTTACCGAGATAAAAATAAGAATTTATCTTATCTAATATGTAATAATTTGATATTTGATTCTGTGCTTACCAGCTCCTTCTCTGTAGGGAGTTCAATAATGTCTTCAACTGGTAAAATAATAATTATTGATTCATTTGACTGATGAGATGAGGTTGTTTCAAAATTGAAAATGTTCGATTTTGTGTATAAGCATTAATGTCGAAGTCAAGGTCCTTATCATCATCAACAGTTTTCACTGATTCCGATATAATACTACTTGTACTACCCGTTTTTTCATTACTTTTGGAAGTTTTTCTGCAGCCAGCAGAAATCAAAGTCAATTCATCTTTTATTTCTTCGGGAAAATGGGTAATTAAACTTGGGGTAAATTCTATATAAGTTTTATCTGAAAATATGGTGGATTTCTTTTGACTTCTCCTTGAAAACGGTCTTTACTATCGATTGTAAGCAAGTTAATATCATCAATTTCTATGGGAAAGTCATAAAAGTTATTACTATTAATTCATTCCTACAAATAAATACTTTTTCTTGCATTTTCCTAATAAAAAGTATTAATTTGTTTACTTAAATGCGTTTTCTAAGTACTAAATTCTTTCTGGGAAATTTCGTCTGGCGGAAGACGTAGTTTGTGATGTACAATCCCTTGACTCTTCCACTTAATTCATTATAATTAGGCTGATATAACAGTTTGCTGCTTTTTAATTTTTTTCCTTTTTCTCATTACTACCCAAAACTATTTTTCCTGTTAGCTCTATACTTTTTTAATGAAGTCGTTGACTAAAAGAAATGCAATAAATATGATTTTTTAAGTGATTTATAGGTAACAAACATTAAACTTAAGAGGATCCTAAAACGACCTAACTACCAAAAATTTAAAGTTACTTTTTACATCGACAAACCATTATATTTGTTTGCCTGTTCGGCTCATGGGCCTCCAACTGAATGCTGGAAAACGAACTGCAGCCGCTGTAAAAAAATGCATATAATATACGAAAAAGTAAATTACCAACAGAATCTATTCTGATTGTAAGAATTGTAAGAAACTAAATTAATTGCACTTTAGTAGCCCCTTTAATACAAAATATAAATAAATATTTTTTTGAAAACTGAAGAATGCCGCCAGGAACTTTACCATATAAATCAGCACTGCATTAGATATCAATACTCTTTTATAGAGTATCTCGGCATGCATTGGTGGATTCTACCTTCGCGAACACAGTGTTACAAGCCAATCGAGCTTTTTCGACGATTCGTAACTATCTTGATGGAAAAGGGCCTACAGCTTAGCTCAGAGGAGTAGGGGGAGTTCGTGAAAATCGCTTATGGGAGAAAATCTTTAGTTGTGTACAGGGCGAGTCAAAATAAGTGGGCGCCACCTTCCAATTCCAGCTGGTTGTAGGTCCTCGTGGAAGGCCGAGAAGCCAGCAGCTTACGGGAACGGAACTTTCCGTGTTTGTGCCTCCTCCTATATATTTAAAACTTGCAAAATTCTTTCACCTACGAGTACAAAAGACACAATAAGAGACAGTAAACTTTAAAGCACGTATAATAAAATAGTTAGAATGTGGCAATACAATAAAATGACACGAATTATAACGCAAAAGTTTGAATTACATGGTTAAAATCCTTGAATGTTCAGGAAACGCCGCCGTTGACGCACAATATGTATATTATAATGAATCTGTGTGGCCAATGGCGTAGTATACAGAAAAAATACTATATTAATATCTTTTACAAACAATAAATGAATTGCGATTGAAGATCGCTTTTAGGTTGCATAAAAAGTTCAATATCACGAAATTCTGGAAGTTGACCGAGCAAAAAAATGTTTATTTTACACTGCACAACAAAAAAACTGATTTTTTACCTTGAAGTTCGGAGAAGACGGCACAATATAACGGCGATTTCCGGTTGCAGGGTCGAAAAAAATAAAGGGCAGGAGGACAACCTTCTTCGGGGCAGCGTTGGAACAAGATGTAGCTGTTGCGCCCCTGTAGAGTGACAAGTTGCTTCCAACTAATTCAGTTAGCGTGGAGACAGAAGAGACTTTTTCGGACGGTGGGAACGAACCAAATACCAGCAAAACACTTGCACGATTTCTTTATTTCCTTTTCACATCACAAAGATCCGAACTGAATTCGAATTATAATCTTTAATTGTCCAAAACCAAGGCGTACATTTTGCTATCGCTTATATATCCGACTGAGTCGATTTACTCTTGCTCTACAGCAAAAAAAAAACGGTACGGGAAAACTTAGAATAGCAAAAGCGCCATGAAGAAAAAGGAAACGATATGCCAAGATTCACCCGTCGGTCTCAAGGGTCTGACTTTGACTTCCTTCCTTTACGGCCCCCGTACGGGCGACTGGAGCCCCCAAAGATCGAAAATGGACTCCCTCAAAAAGGCAACGGGACCTCAATTCTCCCAAAACATTGCGCCACATTTCGAAAAATTATGGAATGTTCTAGAAAGATTTTGTTTTTAACACGCGAGTTCCAGGAAGCGTTCGAGATCGAACGCGGAAAACAAGAGTCTGCAATTTTAACACAAAGGAAACTATTAACACATCTCAAACTTCGAAAGACAAAACAAAATAGCGAAAATGGTAACCCAAAATAAGACTTTAATTAAAATAACGATATTAATTCTAACGAAGCGGCAAACAAATTAAGAAATCAGTTCATACAAAGCGGCACATTTTGTAATGAACATAACAACAGGTAGTTCTTAAAAATTGAAACAAACGTTTCTTTCCTATTTTTCTGTATCATTAGCGTTACTCATGTCTGAAAAACCGAAAACACTTGTGAAAAAGAAATTTAAAGTAAAATATAAGGGTTATCACAGGTATTCTGACATAACAATATCGATTTCAACCCCTCCTGTTTTCATTTGCAGTTTGAGAAACGTATAAATGGAAAAAATGATATCTTTCTTTTTCAAGTACTACTCTTAGAATTCCTATAAGATTGAACCTTTAAATAATCCGCCAAAAAATATTTTTTAAACTTTTGGTAGAATATAATTAGGTTGGCAGCAATTATTTGTGTTTGTCAGTTGTGGGAATTCGACGTTTCAAAGTTTATTTAACACGAAATCGACATTATAGTTTAATGCAAAACATATCAATTTAAATTCCGCAGACCGCGATAATACTCAAATCTGATAAAGTTTACCAGCAGGGAACATATACTTAATGGCAGACTGCAGGCATACCAATCGCTGACAACAAAATGTCACTCAAAATCGTTTAAGAATGAACTCCATTATAGTCTTAAAAGTAGTGCGAGAATAATGTCATTCTAATGCCAAAACAGAAAAAGTAATCTTTTCAACCTTATCTGTGCGTTCTTGAGCTGTAATTTCACAAAGATTAGTAAAAACATAGTGGTTTTGACAGCTAGATATAATAATATTAATTTGTGAATGTAATACTTTTCTTTAGGAAAAAATGTGTTTGAAATAACATTCTTATGTATTGTGTATGCAAGGAAGGTTTGTGTTAATTTTTTATTAACTTTGAATATGTTTATAATAATTTATTTAATTAATTGAAAATTTAATTGTCAACTTTCTTATGCTTTATTGGAAATAGGTCGTGTGAGGTATTAATATTTGAGGAAATTTGCAAGGAACATTTTAGTGTCTTCCTTTTTTATGTAGCTTTAATTATAAGGAAGTTATTGTGGTTTATAGAAATTTATAATTATTTTAGTTAATTTAGATATGCAATTTGATTGGTGGAACCTTTTGGGGTTGACATAAAAAATTGAAAGTTTTGTTCCGTATCATAACAACGGAAAACATTTTGCGAAAATCTTTTGTTATGAAAACAAGTTAGTTGTATTTTATCTGTTGAGCTGGACGCATGTCTTCTTGCAGCTAAAATTATTATATTTTATGTTCGAGTTTGTGTTATTAAGTGAATAAATGTTTGTTCCCCGTTTATCTTCGATTGAAAATTACAATTTTGGGAAGATTTGAAAGTTAGCGTGGGTTGATTGTCTTTTGTTGATAACGGCGTTGCTCGTTAGTGTGATATTTTGATTTGACAATTGAAAATTAAACGTAAACCAGCAAGGTATTCTGCCTAGTAAATGTTCTCTGGAGTAAAAGGGTTTACACTTACTGTGGTTCGGAGCCCACGTTAAGCTGTAGGTCCTCTATGTCTGTAGCACTTTAAACGCGCAACACAGGCATAAGAGAGAAGATCGCTACGTCTCGTAAGAGATAAAGCACTCGAAGAAGAAGAATAAACAAGAAAATTCGTCGAAATAAAAAGTGCAATAATATAAAACAAGTTCGCCGAAGTTAAAAGTGCCATAATAAATAATAAAAGAACATATGGATTTAGAAACAAAATAATTGAAAACAAAATTGTGATGTTAGGTGTGTGGATTTCGCTTTTACCTATCCAACTAGTGATTTGAAATTGGGAAAGCAGTTACCTGCGTATATATGATTGCTGTTTGGACATCACCGAATGCAATTAGCCACGTTTATTTTTAAAAAAGAAGAGCCACGGACAACGCAATTGCCGTTCAACTGACAACGCATATTGATCTTAATGTAATCCGAGCATATGAGAAGAAAAGGTACCATGGGAGGCCCGCCATATTTGAGTTATTTGAAATCAGGTACGAAATTAAAGTTACAATAAAAAAATTAAAGTAACAAATAAATAAAACCTTGTAGTTGTTTATTATATTGAGTTTTGCATAAAAAATTTTATTTATATGTTTTTGTTAAGGGAAAGCACAGGTAAATGTGATTTTATCATGTATTTTATCATCTGCTGTATTTAATTTATTTAAAATCTCATAGTATTATAATATTTTTAAAAGGGGTAATATCAAAGAAAATAAGTACCTAAACAATCTCTTTCAGGTGCGTTCGTAAGGAGATTAAGATAAACCACCCAGGCAAGCCAGGCCCGGCGGTTCACCAATACAGCCCTAGGTAGGGGAAGGAGGGGAACATTCGGCCATAGGGAACATTCAGCCATTTGAATTTATTCTTGCATTTTTTTAAAATTCCGGCTCAATTGTACTAAACAGTGTTGGTGACACTGTTTACAACATCCATAGAAAGTTGTAGCCTATTTGGTGCACGTTTTGTAAATAAAAGTGAAAAATTAAGCATTTGCTGTTTATGGTAAGTATTTTACACATTTTTCGTTTTACTATTAAACTACTAAACTATTGTAATAATTGGAATCAGATTTCACTGTACGCCTACTAGATATTCCTAATAATTGTTATCACCTTTATTTCTAACCTAAACATTTCTCTATTCG
>JABXWE010002002.1:0-25536 GCA_014611495.1 Limonius californicus | reverse complement strand
TACATGTAACACTGTGCCCCAAATAGGAGAGCGAAAAGTTTCATTTAAAATTGTTGTTTCAGGAACGTCTTACAATGGTGAGAAATAGAAAAGAAAAGCGAAAAATTGGGGATATTGATGCGGCAAGAATGAAAAGAGCCGTGCTTAACGTTATAGATAATGGAATGTCTGTACGAGGAGCTGCAAGAGAAGAAAATTTAGTGCACATGACCCTTAAAAGATATGTTGTCAAATATAGCAACAGTTCTGCAGAAGAGCGCCTAAATTTCAGCTTCGTGCGAAGATATGAAATAAATCAAGTGTTTCCCAAGGAACTGGAAAATGAATTGAGAAATTATCTTCTTAAAGCATGTCGCATGCACCATGGTTTAACAAGAAAACATTGTATAACGGTGGCATATCAAATGGCTAAAAGGAATAATTTGAAATATCCAGCTATTTGGGACAAAAGTCAGCAAGCTGGTATCGATTGGCTAAGCTGTTATATGAAGCGGTATCCGGAGTTGTCAATAATAAAACCAGAGGCTGCTAGTTTGGGGCGCGCAACAAGTTTTAATCGCACGAACGTTGGTGAATTTTTTGACAACTTATCTAGAGCTTACAGTAAATTTCCGGATGGCCCTCTTCCACAGAATATTTACAAACTGGACGAAACGGCATTGACGACAGTCCACAATCCAACTAATATTATTGGACAAAAGGGTCTCAAGCAGATTGGTCAGGTTACGTCCGGTGAACGAGGCGTCTTGGTGACAGCATGCTGTTTTATAAACGCTATAGGAAATTCAGTGCCTCCATTTCTGATATTTCCACGAGTTAATTTTAAAGACCGAATGCTTATAGGAGCTCCACCAGGAACAGCAGGCGGCGCTGCAAAAACTGGTTGGGTAAATGGCGAAGTGTTTATCGATATACTAAAACACTTTCACGCAGTTGTAAAAAGTACACCGGAGTCGCCAATACTTCTCATATTCGACAACTACGAGTCACACATAACCATACGCTCGCTTGAATATTGTAAAAGCCATGGAATTATGCTTCTAACTCTGCCTCCTCATACTAGTGGGAAACTTCAGCCACTATATAAGACAGTATACAAGACCAAGACTCAAGACCAACTTTAACATGGCATGTAATGACTGGATGATCATGAATGCTGGAAAAACCATTAATATATATGACATTGCCGGGTTACTGGGAACAGCTTACCCACGGGCATTCACGCCTAATAATATTGTTGACGGATTTAAGTCCACTGGAATTTGGCCCCTTAACAGAAATATCTTCAGCGATGGTGAATTTATATCTTTTTCAGTTACAGACAGAACGCAAGTAAATGTGACACCAGTCGAAGAGCGTGCACTTGCACAACAGTCACCAGTGCCCTCAACTTCAAGACAATCACCAATATTGCAGACTCCAGAACACTCTCCAAGTGTTTCACCCAAACCAGAACAATCTTCCAAACTTCCACTCATGACTCATGAATCACGCAAAGCCAATTCCATAGCTTCTACATCAAGTTTCATATCACTTGTTGAGGTACGACCATACCCAAAGGCCTCTGCTAGGAAGGGAACTAGGCAGAATATTAGAAAAAGAAAAAGCCAAATTCTTACTGATACTCCTATTAAGAACCAAATTATAGACGATTTAAGCAATGCAAAGTCGGTAAAAAGAACCGTGTTCAAAGGAAAACAGAAACAGAAATTAACTAAAAGAATAAAAGAAGACACCTCAGAATCAGACAATGGATTAAAGTCTGTTGCCGATAGCTAGTATTGGCTCTTTTGTGAGTGATGGAGAGCTAGATATCAATTTTGAGGACATTGCCGTTGGAGATTATGTCCTGATTAATGAAGGAAAAACCAAGGGCAACGAAGTTTTGTCAATAGACAAAATTTTAACTAAATTTGAAAAAGAAATTAATGTCCAATACATCAAGCGGTTGTTTCCTAAATTTAAATTTGTTGAATCCGAAGATGTTTACACTTTTGAAACTTCAAAAGTCATAGCCGAATTACCATTTCCAGAACCCTCAGGAGGTACGGCCAGAAGGTCTGAAATATTGGTTTTTCCAGTGGATTTGCATCTTCACTATAATGGACTTAAATAGTTATTTACTAATTAATCAATTTGTCAATTTTTTTACTTGCGTTCCAATGAGTTAATTTCATTTTTATATTTTTCATTTTGATTTTTTGAACTTAAATACCTACCTAGGTACCTACTATAAGATTTATAAATGAAAGCTTATAAATATCTAGATTTTGATTGAAATTATAATCTGTAACAGTGTGCCCCACATCTCTGCAACACCGTACCGCGCTTGTGGGGAACAGTGTTACACATGACCTCAGTGCAAATATTACAATTTTAAAAATAAATGGGTTAATAAATGCTCAAAAAAATCACTTGCATATTGAAGGCAAAACAGCAACAATTATTTACAGCCAGACATTAAACTTTTAACTTTATATGGTAATAAATTACGAGCCTTCATAATTTTTGTGTAACACTGTACCCCCTCTTCCCCTATACAACTGCATGTATTTAATTTTAATTTATATATGAAATGCCTATTTAAGGAATCTTATGTTTGTACATTGTACATTTTGTAGGAGTAGTTTTATATTGCATTTATGTTTTCCTGCTGTATTCATAATAATATCATTTCCAAGGCACTCCATCAAATACAAACACATTATTTCCTTTATAGTGAAAACTTTACCGTTATGCCTTGATGCAAGTGGATAGGTCCATCTAATTGAAAACTGGTTATACACATAATCATAGGATGTACTAAATATGCACAATAAGTTAATCGGCTTAATGGTAAAAGTCCCCTAAAACTGAGAACCATTTCCACAGGACCTCCATAACCTGTATAGCATGCAATTGTAATCCACGCTAAAGATATTGCCCATGCAGTATGTCCTAGTGAAGCCTGTAATTAACACAGTTAATGCAGATTTGGCATGAATATGAAAAATCTTACGTAAAATGCAGACACTGGAACAAACAATCCATCTCTTCCGAGACCATAAACTAAACTTCCCATACAAACCACAGACAGTACCCAGCATAGCAATGCAATACTTTTTGGGAGAGCTAATTTGCCATCCAATCTTAGCAGCGTGTAGCCAGTGGCCATGCCTATTAGGTATGGACCCACACGTAACCATGGCTTATCATACAGTTGATCGAACAATGCGAAAGGTTCTTCAATTCGAGCCACATATTTATATTTCATGGCAATTATAAAGGTTGTTGCCCAAGAGCTGATCAAAAAGACGATGATCGCTCCCACAACACCCCTGAAGCACTTTTCATTTCTGAAAATAAATAAATTAGTGTTTATGCAGTTATGCATGTGGAAAATAAATAAGAACCTGATGGCAATTGCTAATAGTATTATGGCTACTGCAAAAAACTGTGTATCGTTGGACATATACCATGACCATAACATGCAAAATTCTTGCTGTGGAAAGAAGTTATTGATGTACAGGGCATTTCTCCACCAGTATTTTGTACAACTAATGTGATCAATTATTGCAGGACTAAACACAGAATTGCTGTGATAATACCTCATTGCTAGTTCGTTGAGACCCAAAACAAACAAGTACGCAGGTGTGAGTCTAATGTATCGATAGATTAATAATACTAAATATTTAACAATGCCTGTTTTAACGGTTTCATTGTTTTCTTGGTTAAGTCCTTTTGATGTCTCCTTAAATTCGCGTCTTAAATATCCAATTGTAACGAGAAGGCCACTGAAAATAAATTTATTATGTTACTTATAAACAATTTGATTATTCGGTAGGTAGGTACCTATAAGTGTTAGTGAAAGCTGGACCACTTAACTGTATTGTTTATGTTGAGGGATATAGTAATGACAATATCGTCTATGCAATAGGTATAAAACTATTTCTTCTGCAATTCTTTTTAAGAGAGCTTTATTTCTTTAACTCGTACGGAACTTAAAACATTTGTATATCTGAAACCTAGCTTAAAGAGTAAGAAGTGGTAGTTGGTAGGTAATCCAGCTTTCATTAACTTTTGGTGGTATACCAGATATCAATGACTTCATGATCGTCATCGTTTTTTATGTTTACATTTAATTAAATTTTGTTATTAATTTGAGGTTACAGAAGTTTGAAAATCGCCTTTACCTCCAAAATATTTTATGTACCTAAAAAAGTATTTTGGTAACTAAGCTGCTGTCTTCAGTAGGAAGTCCAATGACAATTAGACTTTCATTGTTGACTTGGAGAAGTACCTACTTACCCTGAGAGGTGTTCGCCAAAGTTACTTTGTAGGTATAGTGTAAGTAGGTACGAGGGGAGTTTTCTGTTATCTACCCAAGTATGAAGGAAACAAGTTAGAGAACAAACAAAATTTTATTTTTCAACATAGGAACCATTAACGCCTACACACTTATTCCAACGTCTTTCCAATAACGCTATGCCTTCGAAAAAAAAAAATTCTTTTGATAACTCTGCAAAATACGACTGTACCTACAGTTTTTCAAATTCTCATTCGACAAAAAGCGACACCCTCACAAGTGTTTGTTCAGCTTTGGAAAGAAATAATAGTCACAGGGGCGAGGTCGGGACTGTACGGTGGATGTTGTAATTCCTCAACGCCGTATTCATCAATTGCTTCTTTAACGATTCGTGCTTTGTGCACCCTGCAGTTGTCGTGAAGAAACATAGTTTTCTGGGCAAAATTGTGAGGTCTTCTTTCGCGTATAGCTTTCAAATTGATTATTATTTCTTTCTAGACATTCCCTGCTGTAGACCCTTTTGGTACATACTCAACCCATAAAATCCCTTCAGCATCCCAGAAAACTGTGGCCATTACTTTTCCCGCTGATGATTGCGCATTCGCCTTCTTGGATGGTGGAGAGCCCTTATGAAGCCATTCTATTCTATTTCTAAATTGACAGGGCCCAGATGTGCAGCACTCGGACCTTTTGATCCATTGTGCATCCTGTCTGTTGCGCCCCTCATTAGAGCAGATCCGACCTTTTGATGAAGGCCAGGATCTGTCTCAGTGGGGCTCTTCGAATGTCCTCAGGTTCTGGAAACCAGACCCCAAAGACCCTGAATCTAAGAGTGGCAAGCGCTGCACACCGACAGAGTACATGAATAGAGGTTTCTTCTTCTGTTTTACACTTCCGACAGAGGGCATCGTTTCTGATTCCCAATGTGGTTAGGTGTTTGTTCAGATGGCCGTGGCCTGTTAAGAGGCCTACTATGGCCTTGATATCTTTCCTCCCCAGATTTAGTAGGAAGTCTGTTTGCTTTTGGGCTGGTCCTTCTATGAGAAGTCTCGCTTGCCTAAACGGTTGTTGTTTCCACCTTCGGACATGCTGATGTCTCAGTATGAAGCCATTGCATGAACTCTTGTTTCGTCCATGGGTCCCAGTAGTGTACCCAGGTCTTATCCCCAGTTACAATTTTAAAGAAGACGCCCTTATCTTGGTATAAAGCAGCCAAATTATCCTCGCAAATTTGTCGCCTACATAATTTTTGTTCAGGAGTGAGCAGCCTGGGAATCCACCGTGCTGACAACTTGCTCATTCCCAAATATTCATGAAGGATTTTAAAAACAGATGATTCTAATATTCCTGCTTCTCATGCAATAATTGAAACTGTCACTCGGCGATCAGTCAACACCAAATCTTCAACTTTCTTTATATCTCCTGTGTTCGTGCTTCAAGAGGTCTTCCGCACTTTGGGTCATCCTGAATAGACCATCTGTCCCATTTGAATCGCTTACACCAAAATTTAACTTGAAAACAGGACGGGCTATTTTCCCCATACACAGCCACCATTCTCTCATGAATATTCTTTGGATTATTGCCTTCTTTCGATAGAAATTTTAGGACAGTTCTGTGTTTCAAGTTTCAATTCACTCATTTTTCCACCTCTAACTCTATACAGAAATGAAAAATCTTAATCGAGTTGTATCAAACTTAGAGGATACACTCTAAAATGCCGCAGAGACTTGACATAATAAAATTATCACGATAGATGGCTAGATTACATAAAAAAACTCCCCTGTCACATCCGCTCCTACTGAAGATGGCGACTTAATTGGCGACATACATATTTCGGTTTTATTAAATTTGACTAAATTGGTCTACAACAAATTACACTTCTTGAACGGAAATTGACAAATATTTTCTTATTTTATATTTTTTCACAAATTCTGTTCAACATTCAATAAGGAAAATACATATTTAGGTTAAGGCCGTCAGAGGGTTTCATAATAAAATTCAAGGATCTTGTTTTAATCTGAATGTTGGTAGTCAATATTGATGTTAACTTAAGAATAAGTTTAAATGGGAAGGTATTAGTTTTATGCTTCAAAGAGTAAATGGCACCTCTTATTTTACGTCACTGTAACAGAGCTGGAAAAGTTACTTTTGTAAAGTAACTAGTTACAAGTTACAAGTTACTTCATCAAACTAAGATAGTTACTTGATAAAAAAGTTACTTCTCTTTACAAGTAACTTAGTTACAGTTACTTTAAGTAACTTAGTTACTTTTAGTACCTAAGTTACATCTTGGAAAAAAATTACACAAACACAATATTATATTATAAATTATAATCATAGGGCAAAGTTTATTTACACATAATGTTTATAACTGTCATAATAAAAATAGTAATAATAATAATAATGTAATTGTAAGTAACTAATCAGTAATTATAATAAAACGCGTTATGAAACCTAAAATGGTAAATAGATAATACAGTAGAACCCCGGTTATCCGAGGTAATGGGGGGGGGGGGCATCTCGGATAAATGGAAACTCGGATAATCCGGATTTATTTATTATTCGTCTAATAAAACATTATTTATGTTCCTAAAATATTTTATTAACAACGAGATATGTATAATGTAGATAAGTATGTACATTACAAAACAGTAAAATAACTATCTATTCGCTTCTGTTTCATATTGCATCGTCTTTTTCTCGCTGCAATGTTCCGCCATCTATTAAGAAGGAGTAGATCAGCAGGTGTTGCCTCTGGTTGCTGCTCAATATTGATTAAAGCCTTTTCTAAAGCAGCAAAACCTTCTTGATGGGATATCTTAGTGGCAGGCTCTTCATCTACCACTTCGTCATCGTCATCGACTTCTCCGGTTTCCTGCAAGGCATCCGTTATTTCTTCGATACTTAGTTCTTCTTCTATGTTATCTGCTGTAATCCATTCAACAACATCTTGTCTTGTCACATTCTCGCAACCCTCTAATGCTCGCATTACTTCAAACAAACTTTTTTCTTCTTCCTTGATTTTCTCTGTCTCATTGACAGAACCGGGACCTTCACGGCTTTTCAATTTAGAAGCCAAATCATTCAATGGAATATCTTCTTCACTGTCATAAGAGTCCTCAGAGTCAATAACTTTTGACCAAGATTTTTGAATAGTGGAAGCGCGCACAGAATCCCAAGCTTGACTCACCCAGTATATAACATTTTTTAGTGTAATCTTTCTCAATCCATCGATAATTCTATCTTCTTGTTCTGCGTATGCTAACAAATGTTCAAGGAACAAACGCCTATAATTCTTTTTGATGTTTTCGAGGACGCCCTGATCCATTGGTTGCATTATGCTGGTTACATTCGGAGGAAAGAACTTAACAATAATTTCGCCCACGCGAAGTCCTTCTCCAGGGTGAGATGGGGCATTATCCATTAACAAGACTGCTTTAATAGGAAGGCGGTTTCGTTTCAAAAACTTAGTCACAGAAGGCACAAACTCTTCTTTAAACCAGGTAGTAAATAAATTCGCATCCATCCACGCGCTCTTCTGATTCTTGTAGTACACTGGTAAGGCTTTGGGTGAAATATCCTTTAAAGTCCTAGGACGTGCAGACTTTCCAATCACCATCAGGGGGAGTTTGTGCTTACCAGATGCATTGGAACATGCCATTATGGTTAATCTTTCCTTACTCCTCTTATGCCCAGGAGCTGATCTTTCCTGTTGAGACGCCAAGGTTTTTGAAGGAAGCATTTTATAATTCAGACCACTTTCATCGCAGTTATAAATTTGATCATATGAGTACCCACTATCTTCGATTTGCTTTTTAAAGTCTTGCTTAAATTTGTCAATTGATGATATATCAGCGGAAAGTTTCTCTCCACATACAGTTAGTTGTCGTACACCATACCGTTTTTTCCAGCGGTCAAGCCAACCAGAACTGGCTGTAAACTGGTCTGCTTCTGGGAATTGCCTACTAAACAATATTGCCTTCTGTTGTAAAATTGGACCTGACAAAGGCACACCTTTTGATCTTTGTTGGTTAAACCAAATGAATAATGCTTCGTTAACTTTTTCAAATTCGCCAGTTTTCATTGACTTTCTCCCCGAGGACGAAGAGGCTTGTTTTATACACCACTCTTCAATTTTAGTGCGATTTCTTTTCCAATCTCCAACTGTTACCTCACCTACTCCATAATCTCGTGCAACAACTTTAAGTGTTTCACCTGCTTCTACTCTTTTAATAGCTTTTAATTTTTCTTCAATTGGGATGACAATTCTTTTTCGCTTGTTTTGCTCCATCATTAGAATACAGCTAAATGACTCTAAAATTTAAAAGAAAACATGTAGGTCAAATTCACAATACATACATGCACGCATCTACCAGAAGATTATCGTGACGCTCCAACTAAATACATAAAGTAATTTAGTATATTTCTGCTTAATAAACTTCGTAAGAATACAAAAACAAACTGTAAGCACACCACACACATTCACATGCTAACTAACTCCAGAAACCTAAACGGCAGTTTTAGGGGTTTCCTAACACTATTCGGGGATTCCCCATCGATTTTAAATTGAAATACCCTACAAGATCGGTTAATCCGGAGCTCGGTTAAACGCGACTCGGATAAACGGGGTTCTACTGTAGTAATAAACTTAAAAACGAAAAATTGCGGAATTAAGCACAAAGAACACAACTAGGAACGAACCAGACAACGCGCCAACTTAAGTAGATAATAACAATAATACTTTTATATTTTATTAGCTTTCAGCAACACTAAGTTTTCAAAATTTCTATCAGACAAGGCATGTCGCCCAGGTGAATTAATAAAAGTCGCATACGAAAACATTCTTTCGACTGGAGCTGAAGACGGCAACGGCGTGTTGAACTTAATAAAAACATCTTTAATGTAAGGGTAATTATTTAACATTGATAAATCTGTATCTACATCTTGAAGATATTGCAATAACTGCAATTCTATTTGACCTCTGATACCTGAACCAGTTGATGTGGATGTCATTAAAAATGTGTCTCCCTCTTCAAATTCAAAAAAATCTGAGAGTAAAGGCTTTGACACTATTTTAGTTTCTTTGTCTGTATTGGTGATTATCATTTTTTCTGCATTGTCTACAACCAGTTTTTGAATGGCATTGGCATCGATGTTAATTTCTGCAACATCTTTTAGCAAACTTAACCACCGCAATTTGAAATGTGGATGAGTGACTGCTGCAATAATAGCATTATTGGCTTCTGTAGTAAGTTGGTTACGAAATCGAGACTTCAAACTTTGTAAACAACCTTTGAGCACTGGTTCCATGTATTTGAAATTGAGATTCTGGTTATTTAATTTTTGTAATTTTATTTTTAAGCTGGCGATACTTGGTATGACATATCCATAGTAAATATTATTTTCAACTTGCAGAACATCTAGGGTCATCGCTATGGGCTTTAAAATCTGACAGTATTCTTCGAGATAACTAATATCTGTGTCCTTTAAAATATTTGCTTTTATATTCATATCCAATTTCTCATACAAGACTGTTAGTTTGTCTTTCGCACTTAAGATCTGCATAATGGCATCATAATGTGAATTCCATCGGGTCACCCCAGAGTAACTTAAGTAGTGTCCTAAAACATCTTTAATTATTTCAGCGCTTTTAGGTCTTCCAGCTTTATTCCAGAGAACCGAACATTTATGCATTATTAAAGGATGTCGTGTGCGTAAGGAAGGAGTGTTGTCGATTGTCTTTGCTATATCTGTAGTAGCCAATAAATTTATTGTATGACTAGCGCATCGAATATGATTAGGCAAATGAATATTTATCGACACATCGGATTCGTCAAAATTCGGGTTTATAACTACAGTTTCTGGCTCTCCAACTTCTTCATCTTCAAAATTGTCCCCTCCTAAACATAGCACATTAAAATTTTCCTCATATGTGTTTTCTATGATATCACTGGCTAACTGAATTCCATATTCCTTAAACGCCTTGACGAAATTTGATCCATTATCCGTTATTGTTGCTACTAATTTATTTTGGTTTAGTCCATAACTCAAATGAATATCTTCCAACATCTCTCCAATTTTGTCGTAGGTGTGTGCACCTTTGAAACGTTTACATGCGAGTGCTGCTGAATTTCGTGTTAACATTTTATTATTTTCTATCCAGTGGCAAGTAATGCCCAAGAAACTTCTTTTTTTGCCTGACCATTTGTCGGCTGTTGTGCAGACGAATTTTACATGTTTTAGTTTTTCTTTTATGTTACTGGCAGAATTTTCAGCGAGCTCAGATATACGATTTATTGCCGTTTTTCTGGACATAACTTTTAATTCCATGCCAATAAATATTTGTGTAAAATTAGGGTTATCTAAAACAGATACAGCCGACATCGTATTAACTACAAATTTTAAAATTCTTTGGTCAAACTCCTGTTGGCTGATATTTTTGTGTTTCGAAAAGCTGGTTTTTATGCCGGATCCACACCAAACGGACACACGAAAACAAAACAGAAACTGTCCGTTTGTTACAAAAAATGAACAAAAGTGAAACATTTTCACAAGCGAACAAAACGTGGACAGTAGTCCACACTAAAGCAAACAAAAGCGAAACAAAATGAGGAGAAACTAGTTCGCAAACTGTTCGATGTTACTTCAGTCTACACCAAAGTGCACACAAGTAGATATTGAAAGAGAAAAGGAAGAAGAAGAAAATATACTGCTTCTATTGGGTGCTAAATGTGTATTATTGCAAAAAAGAAGAATCGCCAACGTCGCTTTTGGATAAGACCAACTTTATGATGTAGGGAAATCAATCATTCCAACGAAGTTCTATTAAGCAATTTAAGAAAAGATGATATTGGGTTGAACGGTGAATCACAATCAAGTTTTAAAATTTTTTCAAGACTCTCTACTGCCCATTTTGAGAAACTGCTATGTATAATTGGGCCTCAAATGTATGACAACAGCACGAAGACTGGCACACTGCACCAAAGAACATTATATGCACTAATCTATATTTGTCTACATACGCTTAGTCCACACCGCGCGCGAACAGTCCGTAAACACATTTTTCAACAAGCGAACCTTTTGATCTTTCCGACAAGAGACGGGACTTTTGCGTGTCCGTGAAAACAGTCGGCGATCACAATTTAGTTCGTGATTTGTCTGTAATTTGTAAAAATATTTCTGAGACTGTTCGCGGACTGTCACAAACGGACTCAGTTTATGTTTTGTTCGCTAAATGTCCGTTTGGTGTGGATGCGCCATTATATCCAACTGTCTAGTAGATTTTTTGGTAGCCGTAGGTACAGAATTTCCAGCGTCATTTATATTTACAAATTTCCGTTTCAGCTGCTTTTTGTTTTTTTTTTGCCATCTAAGTATTCAGCAGATTCGTGCGGATGCTTAGCTTTTAGGTGTTTTAAAAAATTGGCAGTTGTGCCGACAGAACCTTGAATTGTTTTTAAATTTGGCAAACAAACCTGACATTTTGCTCTGATTTTTGAGGAATCCAGATCCTGATGCTCAATTTTAAAATACGTTTCATTTATAAGTGGTGAGCAAGAGTAATTATTCTGTTATGTTGCCGAACTGCTAGTGGAAGGCTGAGGTTCTTGCAACTGCAAATTATTTTTATTTTTGTCCCCTGAAGCAGTGAAACTCCTTTTTCCGATTAAAAGACACTTATCCAGTGTTCGGGAGTATAATCCGGATCATTTTCCGTATCTGTAGCAAACGGTTCCTCTTCAGATTCGCTAGGTTCACCAACGACACCAACGGTTTCAAAGTTCATCTAGAAAAGAATACAATATGCATTTACAATTTATCCACTGTCAGTTAAGTTTTAATTTTGTAGAAAAAAATTGGGGAAAATTAAAAAGCAATGAAAAATGGTTACCTTTCGCTATTTTAGTAGATAGGTACTAAAATTCCTAGACAAAATAATTATTATCAAAAAAAAGTGGAAAATAACATTTTATTAAACATAAAAAGAGACTATAGCTATTGACGTATTGTAAATCACATCATTTCAATAGTGTGATCATAATCTAAAAAACCTAGATTAGTATCAGTACAGTACCTACCCAAACATTATTAAGGGCAACTAAAAAAATATTACTTGTCCGATTTTCTAGACATATTTATTGTTTTACTCCAAATGAAATAAAAATGTAGGTAACCGTACCTACCTAAATAACAAAAAGCAAATTATTTTTACTTTTTTTTTATGACATGAGGTCATGTCATGGTTATGTGTATGATGCAGGGTGCATGGTGCAGTTTAAATATATAGCTTAATAATTAATAATTTTCGCTACTTACGTTTATTATTATTATAATACACAGTTTCGCTCACTTTTAAAACACTTCACTTGTCCAGACAACACTTGCAACTACAATGAATTTGCTGACACTGACAACTAACACATAATAATACTGCTTCTCTTCTAAGAAATCTGAGACAGACTAGACTAAACAACTCCTTCCGGCTGGTATAAAGTAACTTTAGCTGATTTTGCAAAACGAACTTAAGAAATAGGTAAGTTACTTTGTAAGTAACTTAGTTACTTTTATAAGTAACTTAGTTATATAAAAAGAACTTTTCTATGAAAATAACTAAGTTACTTGTAAAAGTAACTAAGTTACTTACAAAAGTAACTTAGTTACAGTTATTTTTAAAATGTAACTAATAAATAGTTACAGTTACTTATAAATTAAAAGTAACTAAGTTAAAGTAACTAAGTTAGTAGAAGTAACTAAGTTACTAAAAAGTAACTTCTATTTTAGTTACTTCCCAGCTCTGAGTCTGTAATAATAAATCTATTTAAACAAACAGGTTATGCCAAAAAGGTAACCCTTCAAAAACCATATTTCTCTGAAATGGAAATTGTAGGAACGATATATTGCCTTGACGTACTGAATTTTGAAAATACTTTTACTATATGTGTAATTTAAAATAACAAAGTTGTTGTTAGTGTCATATCAAAAGTACAATTATAAAACAATTTACCGCAGAATTGCGGGTTTATCATCAAATTATCTTACAAAATACTGAAAATCTTGTTGTCACTTATTATTTTATTTTAGTAACAAAATACTATATTCTTTATAATAGACGTACCTTATGAAAAAGAAAGTGTCGACAGAAAACGTAGCATTGGATATGGTTTGATAAAGAAACGAACGTTCTGTAACGACTCTCAACGATTTGTTGTCTGCTATGGCAAAAACTTCCAGGTAGGTGTGAACTAAGATTATCCATGCTATGGAAAAGAATCTCAATCCATGGAGGCATTTTATGGATTCCTTTGGCAAGGGATCAACGTTTATAATTTTTTTGCCATTCTTTAGAGCAGAAAAACAAAGTAGCAGTTTTGTGTTGAATTCTGTAACAAAATTTTTTTATAATATTGTTACGAATTTGTAATGCTTACCATCATTTATAAGAACTGCAAGTGATATATGCAGGTGGAAGTTGAAACAATTAACTCACGGAAATGTATTACAGTTTCCTTATTTTTCAAAATAACTCCAATAAATTTATAACGAAGAAAATTCTTTGCAGATATGAAGATGAAGCATGCTGTTATACAGCAAAAAACTGGTTATTTGTCGTTTTGCTGTTATTCACTTAACATTAGTCACTTTCGTTTCAATTATGTAATTATATTCTACTATTATACAAAATATTTACTGTAATGCTCATAAATGTATTAACATTGCATTACTGGTTGTCCGCGGAAGCAATTGTATATGTATTTATATAGCATTGGTTTTCAGTTTGTGTACTGTATACTTCTCGAATGGCAATGCAAGTAATTAAAATAATGTTAGGTAACGAAAACAATTTTTTTATAGTTGCCATGTGTTGTCCAACATACCAGCGAGCGAGCTTCGGCACTGTTTATTAACACCCTGTATATACATTTAAGTTAAACATTTTTTGATGAAAACTACAGTTGTACCCCATCAAAAAAAGATTATATCTTTTCCATTTAAGTCTGTATGACACGACACAGACTGTTGCATAAAATTTTGTACAGATTTTATATACAAAATTCTGTGGAACATGTATTACACGGAACAGAATTTTGTAAGAAATTCTGCTTGTGAGCATGCGCAAATAGGGGCAAATTACGGCGACATCTGTGAGAAAACTGTCAAAATAATCATGTGACTGTTGATAAAGTAGAATTTTAAGAAGATTTTATAATATTAGGTTAATGCATAAGTTCGTAGCGCTTTTATTTATTTATTTTACATGAACGCACGACAAAGCAAATAATCTGCAGCAATAAAGAATGCGAACGAGATAAGTGAGCGGAGTGTCGGCGTGGCGGGGTAAACACGTGGTGCACATTTACTTTTGTCCCCTTTATGATCGTTGATACATATTAAAAATTGCTCATTTGCGCATCAACACGACGTCGATTTTAAACAAAATTCTCTAGGTTTTAGAAGATTAATTTACAGAATTTTGTGCAAAATTTTGAACAAAATATTGCTGTCTGCCACGATACAGATTTATGTAAAAACACTTTATACAAGATTATGAACAGAATGTTGTACAAAATTCTGTATCGTGTCATACGTGTTAAGTATTGGAATTATTTTGAATAATTAGTACCTATAGTATTTATTTATCGAAGAAGCTAATGTCAAAAAATAGGAATTATGGAACTTATAAATACCGTGACAAATTAAAACTCCAACTTAATGGAACATTGAATTATAAAATAGAATAGATCATCTACTTTGATTGTAATCTAATGTATTATTTTTTATAATAAATTACGTTTTATTGAGTAATATGCAAATTAAATGTAGCTTTTCTATGTTTTGCCAGACAAAAGGAATTAAAAGATCAACTTTTTCCATGCATGCTTTTAAATTAAAATGAAGAGGAAATTAGTAAACAAAAGTTTCTACACTACTGCCCATCCCAACGTTTTCTGAATATTTAAATATTAATTATTTAGGAATCCCTGGCGGAAAATGATGTGTTATATTTCGTTTACACAGAATAAAGATTACATTTGTATTATAATCTAATACAAATGTTATCTTTATTTATACAAAAGTGGATATAACTCTAGTGAACATAGAGTCGACGAAAGATATATTTGAAATCACATCATTTCTTTATAATATACAATGAACACTTAACGTATGGTGATTTGTTTCACTACGTATAGAAGATGACATCTTTTGAATGATTTGAGTTTGCCGAACAAAAACCACGGATAATTCATCAGCGCCCATTACACCCTATCAAATGCACCGTCTGGTGCGGGGTGTCTTCGCAGGAAGTTATCGGAGCCCGTTTCTTTAAAACTGACGAAAATTGTGTTTTGCCAATTACTGGTGAAAGATATAGAGATTTCATCGAACATTTTTTAAATCCTATAGTGGAAAATCGTCCTAGAATGTGGTTTCAATAGACCGGGGCTACTGCCCATACAGGAACTGCAACAACTGTTCGGCGAGCCGATAATTTCACGAAATTCCCGGACTATATCTGTATATATACTCGTATGTTGGTTTTCAGATTTCCGTGGGTGTTGTATGCTGTGATTGGCTTCCAAGAATTCTTCCGCGTAGCAACTTCGTGGTCCTGGGACGGACCGGGGTGGTGGTTTTGACGACGTTTCGGCAAAGTCGCCTTTGCCATCTTCAGGTCTTGTCGGATAACTTTGTGCTGGTGCTTCTTGTAATACGACTGTTGACGTTCGTTTCCGCTGGGGCTATATATACTTCTTGACCGTTCCGTGTGGTTACGATTAGTTGATTTCGGGCTCGGTTGCGTGTGACAGGACCGGCTGTGGATGGAACGTTCTGATTTTGTTGAGGTGGTTCTGTGTTTGTTTGATGGTTTCATTTGTATATTTGTTTCCAAGCGGATGGTAGTCTTTGGTTGTCATCACGCAAATTTAGGTTTCTTGGGTGTTTCTCGATTTCTATAGAATCCCTTATTATTCTTGATTTCAGGTGTCCTATGTTGGCCAGTACTTTGGTGTTTTCGAAAGCAATTTTGTGAGATGAGACTTACGTTTTGTACCAGTGATGAAGTCTTCTCGTTCTTTCGTACGGCATTTTCGTGTTATTCTCTGCTTATATTGACTCGTCTGTTTGATACGTTTGATCGCAGTCCTGGCAAGGCATTTCGTAGACACCTTGATTCTCCAGGGGTATCCTTGTTTTGGGGTTTCGTAGATTGAACCTGATATTTCTGTTGGTTGTGAATGTTGTTGCCAAATGAGGTGTCATCGACCACCATTGCCATTTAAAAAAATATTTCAAAATAGCGCCTAGCCACCATTTTGAAAGTTATAAAATTTAAATATGTACTAAAAAGTAGTATTTACCCTCCCATTAAAGCACACAAAATTTTGTGAAGAAATATCAAGTCGTTCAAAAGTTAGCTGCAGGTTCTATGGATTATTCAGTTGCATTTTGTCTGTCCTTAACAGTGGCAAAATGCCATTCGAAAAGAAACCGTTCAAATTATCGGAAGAAAAATGATATGAAATAATTTTTCATCATAAACAAGGCGCTTCCAGTTGTAAAATAGCTATGAAAGTGCAGTACAATCAATCTACAGTTATTTGAGTGATCAAAAATACTCTGATTTGGAAAAAATTTAAGATACACCCCGCAGTTGCCGTCCAAAATAAAAAAACATCAGTGAGAGACGACAGTGTATAGCGGAGGACGAGCCCGGCAGACAGAAGTCTTAATTCGACAGATTTAACCAAAATATGGTCGGAAGCTACCGGTGTAAGTGTACGCACTTCTACTGCAAGACGGAGACTTCTTAAATCTGGACTTAGGGGTTGCAAAGTCCGGGAGAAACCCCTCCTATCAGAAAAGCAAAGACTCCACCATTTGAGATGTGCAAAGGATCATCGCCATTGGGTCCCAGAACAATGGCAGAAGGTATTATTTAGTTATGAATCTACCTTTAACATTAACAATCATGCTGGAAACACATATGTTAGAAGATTTCCTGGAGAAGAATTTTTATGATAGTGTGTTTTGCCAAAAATTAAACATCCAGTCTCTGTCATGATATGGCGCTGCGTGTTTACTGAAGGATTGGTGGACTGCATGTTGTATCTGGCATGATGAGTACAACCAAATATATTGATGTCTTACAGGAGAAGATGCTGCCTAGTGGAAAAGAGTTATTTCCTGACAAAACCTTTATCTTTCAAGAGCAAAGGTTGTTCAATCTTGGATGTCGACCAATGAAGTTAAAAGAATAGATTGTCCAGCACAATCCCCGGACCTAAATCCTATAGAAAACTTATGGCAGAGGATTTCTAATATTATTTCAAGAGAAAAGCCCACAGAAAAAGTGGAACTAATCGAATCCCTAATTGATGCCTGGTATCGCTGCATTACGAAGGAAGAATTATAAAAACTGGAGAATTCTATGCCAGAAAGGTGTGAATTAGTATATTTGCAATGATGAAATAAAAAATATTTGAAAAAATGGGTTTAAACTGGAATTTATCTTATTTGTGTAACTGATGCAGATCTTTTTCACATCATTGAATATATACTTGAAGCAGCGAGTGTACATGAACAAGTTTACAATGTTTATGGGGACTTAGCATTCTCTAAAATTACAAATTCACCCATTAGACGTTATTCTTATCGAAATCCGCGCAATAGAGCTTCAAACATAAAAAATGTCATGAATAATGTTAATGAAAGAGTCGGACTTTGCGAGCCGGCAAACGGAAATCAGTTAAAAGATGTCATTCTATATCTATATCTAGCCTAAAAATTTTCAAGCATTCATTGTATATAATATCATTGTAATTAGTACATTAATAAAAAAGTTATATACATGTCAAATCCTACTCTGAATTTTGTCTACCAACAATGAGATAATTTAATTAACGCGCACCTTTCAAGATGTACTTTCCATCAAATCATTTTCTTCTTCAAGTCTCTGTAAACAGACTTCTGTTAAATGAACCCAAAATCACAATTTTTATTATATTTAAAACGTAAACTGGGAATTCTGAAATAATTTTTACCTTCCTATAATTTGAAGATGATATTTGGAAGATTTTATAGTAGGTCTTAATTACCAAAAAGAAAAGAAAAAGAAGCGAATAATGGCAACAGCGATTCGTAACCCTTTGAGTATACAGTAATATTTATAATATAGAATATTACAAATCATCTTACCTATTATTGATGAAAATTTGTTTTGATGACATATCCGGTTAGCTAATTCTTTAGGCTTCGTGTTGTCCTTGCTACTGTTATTCGTATTATTATTTATGGTCATTTCAATGTCATTTGGATTTCCGCAATACCGAGTTGAACGATATTCCAGTATAGTTCCTATGAGTACCACTACGAATACAAGCAAACCAACTCCCCTAAAAGAAAACAAGCAAATACATTTTGTTGTTACAGTGATATTTACTGATCTACTATAAGAAATGCTGCATAATTTGCAAATTTTCTATAAATATGCAGCTTCAAATCTTAAAATCTGATTGCATAATTCTCTGTCTGGCTGCCCAATCACTAGAAGATTTCGTTTAGAGTGGGGTTTTAATTTAAATACATTTGACTGTTTCATTCTTCATTGATTTGGGACCTAATAAAATAGATTCATAAGCACGAAGGTCTTGAAATGCTCTGCTGAGGAATTACAGAAATCTAGTGGTAATAGTAATATATTAAAGATTTGAAAATTTACGTGCGAGTACTGTCTGTATTTAAAATTTCAAATCGGACAACGTAATTTAGTTTATATTGTAATTTCTGTTTAGGCAGACGTATTAGTAATGATGTTACATACAATGTTTTTGTATTTAACTATAGTATCAAAACATTATCTTCAAATCTGCTGTGGCATGATGACATTCCCATCCTGTTTCAATTTATAGATGATGTATAAATATAAACAACAATGACTGTGTTCCGTAATTAATTTTGCACTACGAGCATTGCTACCTTGTTATAGTTGACTTTTCACGCCAGAAAAACGACATTCACAAACATGCAGAGGCACTTGATGCTTACCTTAAGTGTAATCGTTTTTCAGCAAATTTGGGTATGTAAAAATCTCGTCCCTATTAACACATTATAAGAAAATCTTTGTTAATTAGATTTGCTATGGTAACGATCGGACAAATTTTGTGTTGAAGAAATTTGAACATTGTGACCCCAATGAGAATTATCTTGGCAAATTTAACTTTACATTTAAAACCATTGGAAATCAACAATATATTGATGGAACAATAACTTTTGACGCCCCTTTCGACAATAATCTGCCGGTGAGTATTAACATCGTTATAATTAAATTAGGTCAATGTGTGCTTTTAGTCTAATTTCTCTATGGAAACGCTCATTGGCAAACAGTTCATGTACTTATTTTCTATAACTGAAAGGAAAGCCTGCGATGCTACTCATAGGTACATGGGTGAATTCATATATGAACTGGAAAGACATGCTCAAATAATTCCTGGGATGTGTCCTATTGTAAAGGTATTAACATGTTCTAAAGTTTATTGTTCCGAAGTTATGAAGTGTGGTTCAGTATGGGTTCCCTTACGCACATCGAGCATCATAATGGTGGTCTACGGAATAGCCCGAATCAATTATCTTTGTTTAAATAAATCGGATAAATTGAACATTTTATTTACACACTTTATATGCTAATATTTAGGAAAATTTTAAAAGGCAATACAGTATAGTTAAAACGGTTGCCCATCCTTACAAAGGCAACCATCTTCACGGTGTTATTATTATGTGCAGTTGGTTGCAATACGGGTTGTCTGTGTGAAAATGGAAAACTTATTTTAAAAAGCCATCAGCAATGATTAATCACAATTATAATTAATTGAAGTTGTGGGGGCGGTTTATTTTAATAAGATTATTATTCGAAAACTCTGGACAAAAATGTCACGATAGAAAACGTGCCAGAACAGAAAGTTCTGCCGGGAAAAGCCTTGCTCGTGCGAATTTGATCTTAAACGATAGTATTACTATTTTTTAATATCCACGTTTGTATTTTAGGGTAGATATCATCTGCACGATGTCCTCCTCGATTATGATAGAATTACACTACAAACTTTTCCATTTGGTACACTCCGTTTTACAAATATGGTTTATACGCATGGACGAAAAGGTGTTTACTTCTGCTTTGTAGCGGTTGTATAAAATCGCATAAAAAATAATTAAAATGCCTTGGAAACCCGAATATTTGTTATCTTTATTATAATTATGTTGTTTTGCCATGAGGCTATTTGTTTGCAATGTCTGTATGTGATTATTCCAATTAAAGCGCTCTTTATTCTATTTACAAAGAAGAATTTGTTTTAATATTATTCATATTAATTTTTAAGAAGATCCAAGAATTTATTATTGAAATAGGGTTGCGATAGCTCAGTGGTTAGAGAATCAGTCTTTGGAAGTACGAGTAATAGTCCAAATGCTTCTAAGTTAGAATCACTCCAGGGATTAAAATTTGCTTCTGATTCCCTGGGTGGTCAGTACTAGGCCCCAGCCTCCATTTGTCATTGTGGACAAAATTAATGGCACTTCTTGTGTTACGGTCGCTTTAGAGGAGTAACAAGGCTCTACACAGACACAGACATCTCACAGAGTCGGGCCCGGTTGTGTATTGCACGAAGTAGCTTAACCTCGCCGCACACCGCATCTACATTGTGTAAGGATCACGATAATGATGATGATGATCCAGTAAACTTTGTATTTGACTTGTAAACATGAAAAGAGTCCAGGGAACTTAAAAAAAATAAACTCTTCTTCCTTTTTATTGACCGTAAATTATATTACGAAACCTGCTACATACCATTCTTCTTCTCTGGTTTTCAATTCGCAGATTGGTTTTTCGCAGCGCTCCACTCTTTTCTATTCTTGGATAGTATCGTCAGTTCCCTGTAGGTATGACGTTCCATGTCCTTGAGTATTTGTGCCATATACTGTAATCTCGGTCTTTCCCTAGAGTTACGCCCCTCGATTCTTCCTCCAACTATTGTTTTTAACAGTCCTTCATGGCGTAAAAGGTGGCTCATCAGTTGATCACGTCTCTTCTTTATATTTTTCCATAGTCTTTTTCCTTCTTACGCTATTTTCATTATCTCTTCATTTGTTACTCTATCCACCCAACTCACTTTCAGTATCCTCCTCCAATACCATATTTCAAATGCTTCTAATTTTTTCTTTTCTGTCGTTGACACAGTCCATGTTTCGCATCCGTATAGGGCAATGTTCCACACATATGTTTTTTTCGTTCTCTCTAGGGATATCTTTGTTGAGGTCAGAAGTTTCTTCTTCTTATAAAACGCTTTCTTTACTTGTTGTATTCTGCTAACAATTTCATTTCTACTCCTACCATCTTTAGTAATTTTACTGCCAAGATAGCAGAACTCATTGATCTCTTCGATGGTGTTGTTATTCATTCTTATTTGGGTGTTGTTTTGCATAGACTTTCCACAGACCTTAATTTTTGTATTTAGTTTGTTTTTTCTCATGTTGTATCCGCGTTGTAGTATCCTTTCCAGCTCATTCAGTGCCCTTTCCAGATCTTCTTCATTTTCTGCTAGTAGTGCGATGTCGTCTGCGCATCTCAACATATCTATTTTCCCCCACTGTATTTGTATGCATATGTCTATACTTACATACTCCTTTTTTTTATGTGTGCTTCTCTTTGAACATTCTGGCAGTTTATTATTCCTCGTTGATTCTTGTATATACTATGTACTATTCTTCGATTTTTATACTTTACTCCACGTTTTCTCATGATCTCAACCATCTCATTCCAGGTTACCTTATCAAAGGCCTTTTCTATATCTATAAACGCTATATATGTATTCTTATCCTTCCTTAGCCTATTTTTTACTATTAATCTTAATGCGAGTATTGCTTCCCTCGCACCAGTGCCTCTTCTGAATCCAAATTGGTCGTCTGTTAGTTGTTCCTCAATTTTTTGTTCCCTCCTTTTTTGTATAATTTTTGATATTATTTTAGATGCGTGTGTTGTCAGTCCTATTGTACGGTAGTTTTCGCATTTGTTCACTTTTCTCTTTTATGGAATTGGTAGAATTATTTTGTCGCAAACTCAATTCTCCTGTTTCGTATATTTCGCCTACCAGCCGATATAACTTTCGGAGGGCAGTTTCTCCTGCACATTTGATGATCTCTGTGGGTATTCCGTCTACACCTGACGCTTTATTTGTTTTTAACTCTTCAACCGATTCATCAAATTCTGATCTTAGTATCAAACATCCTTCTTCTGTATCCACTTCTGCCGTGGTTTCCGAGCTTTGTCTATCCATATCTTCTCTCTTCCTTCCACCTATTGGCTATTTGTTTATTCTCCATTAGGATATTTCCATTACTATGCTTTATCTCAACTGATTTCCTTTTTGGTTCGTTGAAAAAGGTTTCTACGATACTGTATGCTGGCTTCATTCTTCCCGCTTTCAAATCATTTTCCACCTCTTTACTTCTATCTTCCATATAGGTTTCTTTGGCTTTGATTGCTTCCCTATTTACTTTGGACGGTTGTATACCGAGCGTTCGTTATTGAATCATTTATCCGAAACAACAAACCTGTGATTGCCACGCAGAGAGCTTTTCGATCCCATAAAACCATATTGGTATGGTTGCAAATTGCGAGGCTACAAATTCGGTGTTAAAACTAAAACTACCTGGAAGACCTCGGCGCATTCGGACGCCAGAAAATGTCAACGCTGTGAGACAGTCCATTGTGCAAACTCCCAAACGCTCAACCCGTACACATACTTCTGCTGTGGGGTTGTCAGATCGAAATGTCAGGATAATTATACACACCAATTTTAAGTTCCACCCGTACAAAATGGTGGTTGTTTAGGAACCTAAAGAACACGACTGGGAGAACCGAATGACATGTTGTTAGGATATCCTTCAAAATGTTGTTGTAAACGCTGTTTTGCTCACAAGTGACGAAGCTCACTTTCATGTATCTGGCTACGTTAACAAGCAGAATTGTCATTACTGGGCGGAAGATAATCCCCATCAGTTTCCGGAAAGGCCTCTACGCAGTCAATGTGTCACAGTTTGGTGCGCTGTTGCATATTTTGGTGTTTATGGCCCTTATTTTTTGAGGAGGAAAGCCAAACTATTACAGTAACTTTTCATCAGTATGTAGCCATGCCTACAGAACTTCTTTAAACCGAAACTCACCGAACTTGGAAATGGCAGTGTATGGTTTCAACAGGATGGGGTTACCGCTCACACGGTGAGAAGATGACGTTCTGAGACAACTGTACTTGGCCTGAACGTTTACAACTTCTCGCCCCTTGTGACTTTTATTTTGGCACTGATAGCTGAGGTCTACAAGCATCGATTGAAAACTATTAATGAAGTGGAGGCTGCTATATGCCAAGAAATAGCAGCGATAAAGCCGGAAATGATCCGCCGAGTTATACAGAACTTCAGAAATTGACTACAAATACATATTGCGAATACAGGCCACCATTTGGAAGATATCATGTTCAAAACCAATTGAAAATAAACTGTATTTCATGCAAGTTTAAATTATATAATAAAATTTTGAATAGCCATTTATCATGCCTTTTTTGTTAACTTTCAAAAGCTGGGAAATTTTTATGCCCCACTCTGTGTTAATGCTCAATATGCGGGTTTTACATATTTACACTGAAATTTGTACTTAGAAATAACGGGAACTAACTATATAAATGGAAGGTGTTTTAAAAATCTTGGTTTGATGATTTTATTTACCATTCCTGAATGTAATAGGCGGATGTTATTAGCGCTATAATTTTATCGTCTTGTCTGATTCTATCGTTCATTCATTTATCTAAGACAAGCCAAGTTTTTAGAAGTGTATTAAGAACACCTTTACTACGTATCTGCTATTCAAATTAATTCAGCATAGTTGGTAGCTGCAGTGATAAGACATTGTTTAACCAATTAACATCTGTATTGTTTATTACAACAGTTATAACAAGCGATTTCTAGATGTGTGTATTAAAATTTTTGGGTGCCTATCTATATTAATTAAGATAATCCTTCCATAAATTTTTTGAAAATGAATTTCTGTTGAAATTAAATAACTTTTAACGTTTAATTATGTAAATATTATAAGTATTATTGTGTGCTGGTATCAATTTATATTATTGAAATTAATTATAAATTATACAGGGTGATTCTAAACATGTGGGAAAATAATTAATTACGTTTAGCTTAGGTTTATTTAACTCTTAACTATATTTTTTTAAATATCCTCACTGTTACGGAGATGTGGGACTTTAAAGTTTTTTTACATCAATCCACTAAAATGTAAATATGTTTGTAAAATAACCTCAGCTACAGGTGGTTAAAGTTTTTCGCACATGTTTAGAATCACCCTGTATATCAATTTCCAACATATTTTAATTAAGCAGTTGTTCGGACTTTTGAGTTATTCTTACTGTTTAAATAATGGCAAATTACTATATCTACAATAGTGATTGTTTAATACAAGTTGTGTTTATGTATTATGTTTACTGTGCATTTAAAATGTATTTTCGCATGATATTTTTAAACTCAAACTTCTGTTTGTATGCTTACATGCCATCATTATTTCATTAGCTTTTCTTAGTAATCTTTCTTTATCAAACTTTACGTGATTGATTCAATTTGTTGTTTCGTTAATAATATTTATTCTATCTATATTAGTAACGGCTGGGATGGTCCAGTGGTAAAAAATCTAGCTTTGAATGTTCAGCTTGACCAATATAGCCTAAACCCTGGGAAAGGAGCTCATTCTACATTTGAACTCCGGGTTTGCAATAACGGCATAGTCCGAGGAATAGTAGTAGAGTTTAACCATTGCATATTAACTACAGCCACCGCACCGAAAGAAAGTTGCTATCTCTGGGTGTGCGGTCGATCTTTTATGTTTTGTCTCGCTTCTTTGTTTAAGCATTTTGCGACTTCAGCTGAGTTAGTTGATCTGCAATAGCCCAAAAGATTTTGAATTCGAATCGGTGCAGAGGTTAGAGAATTTTTCTAATTTCGCCGGTGGTCTAATCAAGTTTTGGGAGAAAATTGTGTGAAAATGTATATATTATATAAACACCCTATATATATATATATATATATATATATATAGGGTGTTTACGGCTGTCGCCGCCTACTCTCTCTCAACCATTTTCTCCATTCATCTTTGTTGTTCCAATCTCCTTCTCCGAGACTTCTCCTTTCCATGGCCTCATCCA